>PNEQ01038941.1:0-21581 GCA_003012365.1 Medauroidea extradentata | reverse complement strand
CGAACTCACAGAACAGGTACAGGACAAAAATATAAATTCCAAGAAGTCGAGCACATGTAAAAGCTAAAACATGATAAAAAATACTTAAAATTTATAAAACTGATTACAAAAAAATACTATTAGTCATACAAACAAAGGAAAAAAGTATTAGGTTAAAGAAAAAAACGGAGACATGGTTAGATATGTAACATGGTAGGAGGTCAGGTTATGTTAGGTTATGTTAGGTTAGGATAGGTGCGGTAGCGCTCTTAATGGTGATACTTGGAAATGGAGACGGACTAAACTACATACATCACTAATGCTATCAAGCAGACGACACTGGAACCAAGACGATTGGTATAGCTACTAGCTCTCCTGGTGGAAAGGCTCAGCACCAAAGTCTTAGTAATCAACGCCATCTAGGAGACTACCAGTAACTACTGGCAGACCTACCTATAGGACAGCTATAAAACTAATTAAAAAAACAAGATGGAGGGTGGAGCTAATGGGGGTTGCTAGGTATTAAGAAAACGGACACTAACCAAGATAGTGGGTAAACCATATACTAATATATACGAGACACATACTGAACAGATCCGGTGATCCGGCTCCTAGGCTCCTGCAATAGAACCGGCATTACTACACTACTCACATGTATGTATAAGCGAAAAAAAAATATGTACATGTAAATGTATATACAATCACACACACATACACACACATTTTTCAGCTGTGTAAGTAATATTTTCTCTGGTTTCTAAAAATGTTACCTTTGAAAATTTTTTTTTCTTCTTTTTTTTCTTCTTAAAATTTATACAACGTACCGTGCTCGTTAGGGTGTAATTCGTTGATAGCTGCAATTTAAAATATAACTTTTCTAGCCTGTTTGGCTCCTAACTGTCTTTTTAAACTACAGGTCAAAAATATAAGTTCGCCGTTTAAATGTTCTTCTGTAGCGCGGTTTACAGAGTTCGAGTGAGGTTTTTCACTGTATCGAAATTATGTTAGATATAAACATGTTCAATTGGATTTAAAAAAAAAAATCCACTTTTAGCATATATTTCAACACTTTAACCTAGCATTAGCGTTGTTGAAAAGTTGGTCTAATTTTTAAAATAAAAATTAAAACCCTTGTTAATGCTCGTAAAAATTATGAGTACCGGTACCTAAATTACTTGTACGTATCTGTCAAAGGAACTTCATTCAGTTTCACCGTACGCGATATTTTTATGGTATAAATTGTAATTCTACACAACCATATCCTGCTCGTTAGGATGAAAATCGTTGTTATTGCAAAAAAAAAATCATTTTAAATTAGGGAAATATCAAATTACATTCGTAATTATGTTTTGGAGGACCTCATTAGCTAAATCTGTTTGAGATCATGCAATTCGCTGCCAAACATTTATTTTACCCGCAAAATACATCTGCGAAAAATAGGGTAGTGTTGATGTCATCCAAATCAGTCCAGTATAGCCTATTGCTAGATATTATTAATTTTATCGTCATTTTCTGACAGCAGACTACAATGGAAGCTATTGTTCGGTTTCTCGATGTCTCGATGCCGTAACTCCCAATGGGGAACGCTATTGACAAGTAATAAAAATTTCCATTTTTGGTTGACCACTCGCGTTTAAAGCTGTCAAAAGCGTTAGTGATATCATATGAAGACTGGTGCCAAATGTCATCACAAATTGTGTTCAAAGCTTTATTGTTCTCTTAATTCTAGAGTGTTGCCAAATAGTAATGCGAATTTCGTATGTCTCTACCTATACCAATCTTGCCGATGCAATTTTATTTTGACTTGATAGTAATCGTTTTCAAACCACATATAGATAAACGTTAATCCTAAGTTCTTTTTAACCTATAAGTGTCAATCACGTATTGCAGAAATGCATAACTGCTTCTAAGTGTTGGCAAAAGGCCAGACAACATTGGTCAGAATTAAAGTTCACGTAGTCAAAACTTAGATATCAGTGTCCTTTCTCGTCTACCTTCAGTGTTTTCAAATGACCTTCCTTCTTTTTATTGCAGCTTAGTTTTGTTTTGGTTGGTCGAGACAACTTTTGGTATCCTTTAGAAGGGTACCGCCCACAAGGAGTTGTCATGTGCGATGGGGGCACAAATGCAAATGAGCGATAAGGGATACACTGACTAGTATTTCATCTCTCCTAGCCATAAGATCTTGAACTAGAGAGCAGTTTGTTCGTTTCATCGTGAAACTACTGTACCCATACATTTCGGAGATTGGTTGTTAAAATTAAATGTAACAAAAAATTACACTACCTCAATTGCTTTGCTGTGGGGCAGAATTTTTATTTCGGCAAAGTTATTTTTCAGTAGTTCATATTCAAACCAAATTTTATTGTTGCAGAGAAAGTGTTTTTAGAGTGCAGCGTATACAGTCAATATTCAAATATTTTCCTATTTCAGTCAAATATTTAACAAACTCAAAACCTACAGCACGAAATGCCATGTTCTGGTATCACTATGAAATATATATATATAAGATAGAATAATGGTAAAAAAACTAATTGTAATAAAAACACTAAGTGAAATGTACCACTGACTTTCTGTTAAGAGGTCGCTGCAATTTGGATATATACTAACAGCACGAATTGCAATAAATAAGCCTAAATTAGGAAAAATATAGTTTTGCTTTATAATAGTTTGAGTACTTCGTAAATTCTTGAAAAGTATAAACCTTTCAAACACAATTTTAATCGTAATTGTTATTTTTGAAATTATATTACATGACAAATCAGCTCATTCAATAACATAATTTTTACTTAAAATACATTCATGTTGTTACTGACGTAGCACAATTTGTAACTAATTGGCATACGTATACTTCTTTATTTCTACATAGCTATTAAAATTAACTGCTAAGATTTTTAAATTTTTTTATAAAATAACACAGGTCTTAACCTTACATTCTTTTACTTACAAATTTCACAGTAAGTTTTAAAATCCTTATACGATAATATGCAAGTCAATGTTGTATATATTTTGATTTTTTTTTTTTGTAATCAAATAAAAACTTTTACAGAAGGGAAAATTTGTATCAGGAATGTACGAGGGTAATTTTTTTTCAACCTCCGATCGGCTGTAATAAAAAAAAAACGGGAATGAATTAGGAAATTATTTTAATGTAAAAAAAACCTACATCTTTACATTACTTTTCCACATAATCACCGTGCAGATTGAGGCATTTGTCGTACCGATGCACCAGCTTTCCGATACCCTCTGTAAATAATAATGCCTCCTGCCTATTCAGCCTTGTCCACTGAAACCTCTTATTGTGATTACAGTATGCTCATTAAACGATACTCGTAATCGTACGCGAATCGACACGTAGTGTTTACCTACTTCCACCAACCATGTGGAGCGGCCAAACTCACATATCAGTATCAGCAAGATGTTGTATCAGTACAACAAATGCCTCAATCTACACGGTGATTATGTGGAAAAATAGTGTAAAGACGTACGATTATTTTGACTCTAAAATAATGTCCTAATTCATTCCCGCTTTTTTACTGCAGCCGATTGGAGGTTGAAAAAAAATAACCCTCGTACTCGATGTATATATTACAATTGAATCGGGAATTTGCCAAAGGGACCAATTCCACTTTTTGAGTAAATTCAGGTTTTACGAGATTTCGACTCTCCAAATCATTATCTTGGCTGCCTGCAGTAAAAGAAACCCAATCCTATACAAGAAATATGTTAAACGGACTAGTACATGAATGTGCCAATAGCGCATTATTTTGTTTATGACTCACATGATAGTAGTTGAATAATAATTTCCAATGTGGCTTAGTAGTATTTTTACTGGCATAAATGTTCAAATAATCCACACAAAAGACATTATGCTTTCTCTGATTGTGTAATACATAACACTGCTTTATGGGTAAAAGATACTGGGTTGTGTTGTGTTTGCAAAATATATTTCCATGTATCATATTATTAGTTTTTCACTAGAATATACCAACATTGCTCTGATATACATTCAAGGTATTATGTTTTATATGCAATTGTTAGAAAAAACGTTACTTATTTTTAAAAAGGTATTAATTCCAATAACATTATTTATTTCTAAAAAATTAAATATTAATGCGTATCTATGTCAGTTATGTTTCATATTATTCCACACACACTATACTTTCAAGTTATCCATTATTGATGACCTGTTTCACTCCCAGATCCTCTATAATAAGTTTGTTGTTGTTTCCCAACAATCTACTCACTTGGACTTGGTCCCTTTTGCAAATTCCTGATTCAATTTGTGCAGCTATACGTGCACGCAATACGAAAATTCCTTGTGTAAACTGCATGTGTAAGTGTATGCGTAGACACGTAAATACGTATAAGATCTGTAAGTTGTACTATATCCCTGCAGATGTGATATTAGGAATTAATTTTTACTATATGCATGTCTCCTTGTATGAATGCGTGGGTAAATATATGTTTATAAAGTTACAAATAGTTCAATGCATATTATTTTTATTTACCTTGAGCATGGCTTTACAGTCATAAATATTACCATAATTTTATGTTACTTATGTACGTATTTGTGAAACGTTTAGGAACCATTAAAAGACCGTTTATTTTGTAAGAAACTTACTTTTAGACGTTTTTAACGTATTGCCTACGTAAAGGTCAGAAATGTATTGACTTAAAACGTTTTTTGTTAATGTTTTATTATAGTTGATAGTTTGAAGTTCTGTAGACTAGTCACTCTTATGAAATTCAGATTTAAATTTTATGTTTACGTGATGTGGCTTACCTTTAAGATTAAGTTTTTTACTTACTTGTGTTACACTGTCGTGGTACTGTTATACATTTTTTTGTTGAACGACTAATTAGCCTGGAGGTACAGTGTTAGTCGTAGCAATGTTACAATTTTTATTTCATAGTCTTCCTCGAGGCGTAATTGTTGAGCGCAATGCGAGTGCCGTCGTGTATAAATCCTAGAAATATCCACCAGTGATTAATTTCCACTCGAGATAATGTAGAGTCATCGCTTGCTCGACGAGTGTGTTACAACAGCGAAGATTCTAGAACTAATCCCGAGCATGGCCGGCGGCTGTGACAGGAAATTCGACCGAGCTCATGACAGGATAATCCATTGCCGACAATGGGCTGTGCTTGAACAGCGGGGGTCGGGTCTAATGTTCCTCGTAGCCATTGTCACGGCGCCCCAGAGACAGTGAAGAGTCGTTAGCGAACCGCTGGCATTTCTCTCGGCCACTGTAGAGCCTGCCAACTGTGGCTTATAAATGGCCTGGGATAAAAACAATGTTGACGCTCGGCCGAAATGTGTCTAGGCTTTCACAGTACGGCTACAATTTTTATATATCAAAGTGTCTTACAATCTTCGTTATTTGTAATAACTATAAGGTTTTACTGAAATAAATCTGTCAGATTTAAAATGTTCTTATTTTTACTTAATAGTCCAAACAAAAATTAAACTTTATACTTGCCTTGTAAAATAACAGCCAATATTTGAGTGTTGATTTTTAACCCACGTGAAGTAATATCAGAAAATGCAGATACATTTTAAATATTTTTTCGCTTATTTTGTATAGGAGTTTCAGTGATATTATCAGTCGAGCTGTATGCTTTAATTGCGTTTATGTTAGTTTTCTGCAATTGACGCTACTGATTTAAACTCTATGAAACCAGGAGAAGGTTGGCTTATGTCAGCGGATATATACAATTCACTATTTTTTATTTGTGTCTGAAATATCATTGTCACTAAAAAACTAGTCGTTTCTACGTTAAAAAAAATGTAACTTAATTCAATTTCTATGAGATTATGTTACTCGTCTTCCACTGAAATTATGTATCCTTACATGATAAAAACGGTAATTCTCAGCTAGGTTAAGTTGAACACACAATGAGACAACATATACACTCAGGCACACCAACATGAAAGTTGTATTTTAAGTTCACTGTTTTGTTTGGAAATAACTTTGAAAATACAGCAAAATTTAAGAATAAGTGAAAATTACCGCAGTTTTTAAGCGTACTTTTTAAGCAGAACGTAACTTTGCAACTAATACTCAAATACTCAATTTTATAATCAATTGACAAACATATGTGAACCACTTTAGTCATGTTTCGCTTAACGTACTGACATTATGTCAATTACCTAGCACACACGAAACATATAAGTTTGTAAGTAAATAGGGGGTAGGTTACGATCGCAAAAGGAAGAAACACATGATGGATGTATGCTGTCCTGAAAAATACGGGTACAAATCCATCAAAAGTAACGTTTTGTCTTGCTGGTATGTAATTATGGGAGGCAGGGCATGTGAGGAATAAATATTTTTCCTTTCTCCGTATCTCACAGTACGATAGAATATTTCGCGATGATAGAAGAAAATTCAAAAAATTATAACTTGTATATATGTAAGTACTGTAGCCACGCTGGTCATAACACTCGTCTCCCAACAAAGCGATGCGGGTTACATCCCTGGCGGAGTTTGGTCCCGCATTCTTCGTATGTGAGCAACGTGATGAAGACGTTAGCTGGCGGGTTTTCTCGGGGTACTCCAGTGTTCCCCGCTCTTGCGTTCCGTCGCTTCTCCATCTACAAGGTCTCAGTCATGTCAGTCAACATTCATCTCTGGTCTTCCAGGAGGGTGATGAGCTGTCACCACGTTATGTAACCAGAATCATTGCTCAAACTGTATAAGTTGAATCCTTGTAACGACACGCTCTCTCCTGCATCCATGCGAGATTTCAAATTAATATAATTTACATATAATTAATCGCGTATGTCCCCTTAACTGCTATAATAGTATTTTTACATTTTCAATTTTAAATTTCCTGAAATTTTCATATCAAGTTTCATATTTTAACTATGTAGACCTATGACTCTATCTTAACGGAGAACTGCACGCAAAACATTAATTGTTTTGATAATTTGTATGTTTTTGTATAATGTAATATCAAAATCCAAATATGCATAAAACAACAACTAACTGGCTTTCAGTAATTCACAACCAAGAACGGCGTTACTGGCTACGTCTAGACATGTATAAAATTATTAATTGTTAATTTTTGTATTTTTAAAAAAATTGCAGAACATTGGCCATTTCTTATTTACAACTAAGCCGCTTTTCAAAGTACAAACATATTCAGTGCAACTTTTTAAACAGTCCTAGACGTAGCCTGTGCCACTGTTCTTCAGCGTGAATCTCATAAGTTCTAAAAGCCAGTTGGTTCTCGTTTCTTGTATAAAACCGTTCTATGCATATTTTGGCCTAGACACGCCACTATACAAAAACTGTGAAATATAAATTAATATTTATACTGTAAATATAGTCTCAGTTTATGTTTTTAAAACAAGTCTTATCTCGTTCAAACATAAAAATAAATAAAACAGCTATTATTTTGCAGGTACGTCCCCTTAATGTTTAAAATATGTACTGTAACATCTTCGAACGTAGTATCTGGTGATATCTCACAAGTAAGGTCACTTCACTTGTTGTTTACTGAAGGGGCTGGATATTTACCTTCCAAAATTCATCATTAGACGTGGTTTGAATACTGTCTCCATTTTATATGCGTATGTAAGTTACATTTTAATTCCTCTAGTCTTTCATAAGGAGCCTTAAGGGCGCGACTAAATTTGGTTCTTATGAAAATTTTTTATCTCTCATAGTTTTCGCGTAATGGCTTGTTAAAGTCATATTTTGCATGTTTCCGTTTTAACGACTACACTAAAACCAACTGATATACCAAACTCAAATAAATCACAGTGGATAAAGACATTGCAGGCTACAATGACATGCTTATAAAATCAAATAATAAAAATTATTTGTATTTTTTAAAAATTTATTGAATTTTTCACATTTTTATTTTTAGTTTCAGCAATTTTTTTAAAATGTAAATAATTTTTATTATTTAATTTTATGAGCATGTCATTGTATCCTGTAATGTATTTATCCTCTGTGATTTTTTTTAGTTTGGTATATCAGTTGGTTTTAGTGTTGTCGTTAAAACGGAAACATGAAAAATATGACTAACAAGCCATTACGCGAAAACTATGATAGATAAAAAAATTTAATTAGAGCCAAATTTAGTCACGTTTTGTGAATAAAATAAGAAAAATATACGGTGCAAATAAAAAATAAAAAAATGGTGACGAAAATTGTGGTAGATCGCGCCCTTAAGGGCGCCGTCTACTAGAATCGTGAAGAGGCACGCAGACCTTTAACAATCCTGATTTCATTCGAAAACCATTCAACATGTTGTCACGCGGTTAGGCTACGAAAAGCATTTAAGGATCTTAGTACAGGTATATAATATTGCCATTAACTGTTATCGTTCCTAAGAAGTATTTTTTTTAGTGTGAATGTGACCGAATCGGGACTTTTGACGCTGATTTTTATGTAAGAGTAATCATTTTCACAATATTCTGAATATTATAGACCTTTAGAGCGACTGTTTCTCTTTCGTCGCGTAAGATAAAATGATAGTGTTGTCGCTGAAAGTCCCATAGTAAAAACTGTTCGGCGGGAACCTTGTACGCTAGTTCAGCGTTTGGCTCGTTGAGGCGACGCGGCATTTGATGCGCGCTTCAAGGTCGACCTTACTGCTCCATCGCTTTTGAGCCTCTCACACGCGGGTAGACGGCGCCCTTAATATGAAATGTTTGACTGTTTGGTGTAGCATTGTTAAACCATTAACAATTGCAGATGAGCTCAAAGAATGTTGTTAACAGCCTTATATTTCATACTTTAATTTTAGAGTGACGGTCTATCGTCACATTTTAAAGAAATATTTATTTTGTTCACTTACTAAAAAAACATTTTACTAACCATTATTTTAAAACCAACGGAAATTATTCGTTTATTACAATCTTGCGTAAGATATTCATGATAAATAGAGTTATTTTGAAACAGCCATTCCTCAATATATCATCACAAAATTGATTTTATTGTCGTTTTAAGACGTGAATTATTGATTTTGGTAAACACTATTTAAAACTTACACAGACGTACTTAACTTAAAATGAAGTTGATTTAGTTAAATGTATATTATAAAAACAGGAGTACAAAAGTAGCCACTTTTACAATGGACAGTGTAGTTCTATAGTTTTTTTTTCAGTTTGCTGTAAACGAACTACTTTTTTACAATCGTTTGGATCTTAATTTTTTTTTGCTCTATACCAGGACTAAGCGGTTTTCGTAAAATCAACTAGTGTACGTTTCTTTATATTTTTAACTGGCGAAGTTGTACAGACAACACCGTTAATTTTGCTGATATTTTAATTAGTGGAACAATAACTGTGGGCACGCAACGTTGCAAGTGGAGTTAATTCTGCAGCAGGATAAGTAGCTGTCCTAAGTTTGTCCCTACCACTAGCAGCGACTTTGCCTGGATCTTATTTATAGTCACAGCAAGGTTGACGTGCGGGAAATTACAGACTTCTAAATGTAAGAGGATAGTCGACTGAAATACGCGGTTTACATGGTTATAAGACTGATTACACTCCCTCCCCCGGCACAACCATTGGTGATGGTGCCCTCAATAACATACTTGTTTTTCAAAACCTTCACTTCAAGTTAAGTGCCATTAGGCAGTTTCGGCGGGATAATGTTTTGCAGAAATATAAACTTATTTAGCGCCCCAACTTTGAGGTTAGTGAGATGGTATATGTGGGAGGACGCTGTCAAGGAACTTACGTGGATAGTGGACTGCATAATAATTCTTACCACTTTTGAAGACTTCACCTAACTTGCACTAATATTATTCTGTCTTGAAGGTTTTTGTGTGTCAGAACGACAAGCAGCTGCGTCACATAACGTCGAAATTATTCATAATTTCCTAAGCCCATAGAGGTTGTACAACAACACGTCTCGATACACCTGTAAAACGAAACTCCCCCGTACAATTTTTAACTCTCTGGTCGAACTTACTTTTCGGATCGTCTGTGTTGAAAACTTTACAAACAAAGATTTCTTCTTAATTACGTTATGTGTTAAAGTAAAAAACTTCAATTTTTTTGTTAGGTATTTACGTAAGCATCATTCTGACGCTAACACCACCTCAATATATCTACTTGTTAGATAAGTATCATCGGTTAAAAAAACTGTTTTAATGCCTTTTTGCCCCTTAAGTTGTCGAATTAAAAAAAATCTTAATTTCACACCATAAATATTCGTTCAAGTATCCATGTGAAGTGAAATTTACGACGATGCCTCGTACAGTCGAATCAAAAACTATCATTAATTGAAAATCACATACCACATCTATGTGCAGTACTAAGAGTTCGCATTTTGAATAATCTTTTTAACCATTTTGTGGCCACTTACCTAACTATCATCCTGAAGCAAAAATAAAGTGAATATATCTAGGAGTTCCATATACACCGAAGATTTATATAAAACACATTTTAGGTCTTTTCACCTCCTAATTGACTGAATTTCGGAAAACTCTTGAATCACATTTTAGACTGCTTAACTGGTGTCTCTTGTACGTGCTAAATACGACAATAGCCCGCCGAGTCTAAGATATACCGACCATTAATTGAAAACACATTTCATATTTTTTCACCCCTTTTCACCTCCTTAGGTGGGAATTTCGCAAATTTGTGAAGTTGCTTTTCAGGTAATTAAGTAAGTAACAACATTAAAAAAATAAAAAATTACATGTGTATATGTATATATATATATATATATATATATATATATAAAGACACACACACATGGGGTCGATATATATCTATTATGAATTAAAAAAACTAAAATTTTACCCTTTTTTTACCTCTTTAGGGCCGAATTCAGGTAATATTATTTACGTAAGCACCAATCTAAAACATAGAGCACTTCGTTATCTCGATTGGTTCGATAGATATAGATGAATAATCGAAAACACATTTCATGTGATATTACCCCCATATTATCAAATTTCGTCTTGGGGTCCTGTTATAGTCATTTGTAAATGTAACCAATTTAAGTAAAAATTACGACGGTAGTCAATTGTGTATCAGTGATTGAAGATTCATAAATAACATATTCCGCACAATTTTTACTGCTTGGGGTCGATTTTCAAAAAACGCTAAAACAGTTATTTGAGTATTTACGTAAGCAACATTTTGAAGTGAAAGCCATCTCTCTATCCCGAAGGATACGATATACATCACGTGTTAATCGGAAACGCTTTTAAAGTATTTTCAACCCCTTAAATGTTGAATTTCGAAAAATCCTTAAATTAGCAAATAAGCGTTTTCATGTTTGTCCTATTAAAGTAAAAGTCACGATTATAGGCCGTCGGGTTCGAACTCTATCGAAGTCTCTTCGGAAATACATGTCACCCCTTTTCACTCTCTTAGAGGTTGAATTTCTAAAATATTCCTTCTTAGTACTCTCCTACAACCTAACGGGAAACCATACAAAAAATTTTATGATTATAGGTCCAGCGGTTTAGGCTGCAGTTTGATATGTCAGTCAGTCAGTCAGTCAGTCAGTCAGGGTTCTCTTGTTTATATAGATATAGGAATGTTGGTATATTGTAATCGAACAAATCTATTTTTGTGCTTACAAACAATTTATATAAAAAGCGAACACGTGTAAATTCTATTTGGTTGAAAAATATAACTATTTTAGCAAACGTAAAACTCGGTTGCATTTGACATAAGAAATTTCCACGATAAAAAATTAACAAAAATTCTGTTGGTTAAAGTTTGTAGTGAAGCATAACATTACAGCCCATATTTTTGCCAATACAAGAGTAAACTGGATTTATATTTATTCTTAACCAAATTACCTAAAATATGTTGTCATGCTAACGGCACAGAATGGAATTAATCATACGAATAAAGCTGCAGTATAAATTCTAAACGGCATGGTACCTGCATTATATTACACTGTTGTTTTCTTGAATGAAGTGAGACGTTTTGCTCAACTCTTGACTGCGATGTTTTAAACGTTGGCAATGGGTGAAGGAATATACGAGAAAACTCACCTCATAACGTCATCCGACACGTACCTCGTTTTCATGAGAACGACGTACATTTGTGTTATAATGTCTGCAGCGTACACCAGTTCCCAGAATAGGCTCAACAACCTGCCCTAGCAGGCAGAGCATAGTTATAATTTTCGCCCGTCATATGAAGTTTAATAAATACGACGCTATGCCCATAAGACAATTCGCTAGCATTACAATTTTACTGTCATTTGTAACGATTCGTCTCTTTGACAAGCCCATCGTCCATACATACTGAGTATCTAGGCTGTCATTAGCATCGTCATACTACAAAACCTTAAATAAAATGTGTTCCCTTTAGACAATTGTAGTGTAATTGTGTAGCGAACTGTTATTTTGATAAATATGAATCTCTGATTTTACAACGCGGTGGTAACATTGCGAATAACCTTTACTATTTGGCATTCTAGAATGCAATAGATACGCATATGTAATGAAATAATTCATAATTTAACTAACAGAAAACAAATAATTTCCGATCTGCACGGAACTATATAAAAACTACAGTAAACTAACATTCTTAACGTGAGTCACCGAACTCATTTTGATTTTTTTTACAGTTTTCTTTTTAAAAAACCTAAATTAACGTATTTTAGCGAGTCATTTAAAAATAAACTCATACACATGGGAAGTTTCCATCATCAACTACATTGCGGTGCACGTTTATTTTTACGTTCTTGAGCAGAAAATCCTTATGGCGTTACAAAATGGCATAGTCAGTACAATATGTCGTTGAAATGTCTCACACCAAGAATAAACAACTGCGTGAGTTATTGTTTTAACTATAATTATCTGATCATAACATTGCAAATGATGATTTATATTATAATTATTTAGTTATTCTTCTGTAGAATGACATTAATTAGTGTTTTGAAGTTATGTTAACTGGTATATGTTATATGTACATTTGTGTAGTTTTATTTTGAATTGGCCACTGTTATAAAATTGTTTTTTTAATTAATATGTAACATATTCCAACAGTTTGATTGCTACTTCAGTTCAGAGCAATTTTAATCAGTAGGTTCAATGGATTTCTTGTGTCACTGGGTTCGATGTTTCTGAATGTGCGCACTGCAGAAATTTTTTTGTGTGATTACAATGGGTTTCTGAAGCCCCTGTGCTTGGTTGCGCAAAATGTGTAAAATAGGAGTTATGTAAGAAAATATAGCTGAGCTACTATTATCAAGGTAAGTTTGGGTACCAATTGAATTAGTTTTGTTCAATTTGGCAAATGAGTTGAGTGAGGTTTCTTTCAGTGTATAATTTGAATCGGAAGAGAGACGCTACAAAAAAAACTCTGAATACGAGCCAGATAAGTTGTGAACTGATTATATTAGAGAACTTTTAGATTGTATTCATTTCCAGTGTTACATTTGCTAACTCAACTAACAAATTTAATCCACCTGCGTTATTGAGGTCCTAAATTCTCATTCCAAGCTGAGCAACACTTTAAAGTTAAATGATTATTTACTGTAATATTACAAACTCTCAACGACTTTCCATTACTTGGATTTAGTAATTATGTAGGCCATTCGTACTTGTAAGACTGAACTAATGGTCAATTATACTTTTAAAATCAGGAAGCTGCATTTAATTACTCAGTCTTGGTTTTAGTGATTGTAAGATATAAGGCTATTAGCATATGTTGTAATGTATTACTTCTATATGTTTATTATTATCTCTGTGTGTGGTGATGGCTAATATTTTATTGTTTAGATAATCTGAACTCCACAGGTTAAAGAATAAACACCTGCGTTAGTTAGGGTTTTAACTATAATTAACGGATTATAACATAGAACAAAAATGACGTTGGAACTCATTTTAGCTGGTGTTTGTGTTATTGCATTTTTACGCGTGCGACATCTGTAGACAATAAGATATGTCATTGCTTACAGCAGCACGTTATAGGAAGTCAATACATAAGCTTGGACACTTAATCCAACGATCTTTGTAAACCATCCATTTAATTCAAATTAATAAATTGAGGATAGCATTATGTCATATTTGTTTTCACTCAATTCGTACTCATATTTTTCTATAATTATTTACTTTATATTTATATTTAGTTTACCTTGGTTGAGACTTAGGAAGATACTTATGACAACATATTCCGTGTACGCATGTTGTTGGTGCTGTTATGACACCCCTGTCACCAAAGTGAAGCGTTAAAATTGACTTTGCTCACCGAATTTTTAAAGTAATGTAACAATGTACTGTACATGATACTGTAATTATTTTTATAAAATAAAAATATAATCGTTACGCTTTGGAAAAGAGTCGTAGCAATTTTCGCAGATTTAATTTTGGTTTCCAATTATTTCCGCAATAAAATTCCTTCAGAATCGAAGTCACAAGACTTTATTTATGTTTTTCTACAGCTATAGAGACGTTTGTCATCGCCAAATATCACATCACGTTGGAGCAAAAGGTACAGTGAAGTGAGTAGTTATCGAACAGTCGAGATTCCTAAACATCAGAAAATTTGTTCTCTTCATCGTATCACGTTAACTTAACTCTCAGAGCACGTTAATCTTTCTTCAATTAGCTAAAGTTCTAAAATATATGTTCTTTTATGAGGTAGGTTAGAGTATTCTTGTGATATTATAAGATACACTGTATGTATATATTTTCATAAACACTACAAATAATTACCTTTAACACGTTAATTAATGCGTTTGTAATTGTAGAAGGATTTTCTTGCAATAAACCTACAGTAAAGTATTTTCCCAACGAATTTATGTTTTCTTTTTATGTCAAGGTAGGTAATCTCAGGCTTTGCTTTCAAATTCGCTGGATATATTTTACTACATGCATATAAATAAAAAGTTTTATTACATTAAGGAAATTTGAAACATGAACACTACTTTCAATATACAAATAACAAAAAGTAAACAGCATGCCAGTTAAAACAATGTATGGTTTAGTTGCACTATTAATAAACGTAAATACTTTAGTCAGATTCCCAGTGCGTGTACTATTTAAACTAGTACTAAGGCTACCTACGAAAATCATTCTTAGCGAGAAACTTAAGAAGCGAGTCTGTTTTCATGATCAGAATATACATTTTTTCCGTTGTAATTTTTCCACTGTGACAAGCGATGTTTGTTACTAAATTAGGTAGTTCGTATTTTCATAAAGATAACCGTTGTAAATCTACAAATAATTCCTTTGACAAATGTATTTCCAAGTATTTTCTATGTAAAAGTGAAATGAAATATTGTATAATGTACAGAACGAGAGATACGTCTCATCCACATGTTGGTGACAGATCGTTTAGCTTCGTCTCGAACGTTAGCAGGATGTTGGAAACAGTAATTTTTTCTTCTACGCTTCGAAGACGGGTTCTTTTCAAAATCCTACGTGCTTGTCTGTGCAGTAAACGCAAACTGTTTCTGCCAGATCACAAATATACCCACAGGCAAGCCGTGTGCAGACATATGTCTTCGGACGAGTCTCGCGTATACTTTAGTAACAGTCAGATCAAAAATCCAATTCCGTGACGTGAAAGCGAGCGCCAACTTTTGGAATGGATTTTTCAGCACACACTGAAATAAAGTTATTGTTGACGATACAATACTTCTTTTATAATAGGGAAAACAAACCAGATCGGTTGTTGGTACTAGATTGTTTCTGTAGGTGAAGCAGAGAGCATATTTCTTTTACAGAACACATTGTTACACGAACGATATAGATAATAACTACAACCGAAGTGGATTGCTCTCCCTATTCCAACAGAAGTGTTGGATCGTCTACAATACGTTTCTTTCATTACACAACCGTTTGAGGGTTTGGAGCAATACAGATATTTTAGACAATTTAAATTTTTCTAAGTATTATTTGCGCAATACACATAAAATACTACAGACGCTTTGAAGAATGAAATTGTTTCCTTTCCTCAGAACTTTTCTGGAACTATGTTCCAACAAGGCTGTCCCCAAATAACTTGTTGGAAGAAACATTCTCGTTGTATTTAAAGACGAGTGTGTGTCGGGAGCTTAGTACAACTATGTAACTTAATTTTTATTTGTTATCTACAATTCTCTAGACTACCCTTATCATTGTTTCTATTGACATGTGTGTCTATATATATATATTATATATATATATATATATATATATATATATATATATATATATATATATATATATATATATAGACACACATACATGTGTTAATTAGGAGTACAAATGGCAGCATTATTTCATTATTTTAGTAGTACAAATATACACTTTAACAAGTAACTATGTGTATGACAAAAGCAATCATCAATGTTACATGTACATATCTCCAGGTAGCTAGTTATCTAGTTGTAGTATTAAATTCACAATATCTCTTTTTCCCTGACCTTCGTGTTTTCCCGATATGTATAACGTATATTCTCGTGTCTTGAACATTCATATTTATCCAGTTAGTAATTGCGATGAACTGTAGACTCGAGTACATACAGTATATTTACAAAACGCACAGAGCCTGACTGACTCGCTTTGACGTCAAGTAGCAGGTTTTGTTGCAGTTTGAATGACGATTTTTTTTTTTTTTTTTTTTTTTTTTAGCTTTCCTTCCAATGAAAAGGGTATACTTACAAGGTGACCTTCCTGTCTCTTTGTTCGTGTGTTGATTTCTGAATGAGTGGCCATGTGTGTCCTTCAAAATTTTATTTGCTTCGTGTACTGTACCCCATGTCGTTACATTTGGTGCACACAGGGTCCACTGCACAATCACGAGAAAAACAATACACAGAACCAAGTTCCAGCAAACTGATATTTCCAGAAAATAACTGAGATGTCTCCTTTGGGTTCCACAGTTCGTCTCAGAAAATGTTTGACTTAAGAAAAATGTCGTGCTGAAGTGCTACCACACATAACGGTATGAAATAATAATTTTCTTGCACCGCCCAGCAAACATTAGAAATTGAATCAAAATTGATAATATTTTTGGTTTATTTTCTGTTGCCACTTCAACAAATAAACACTAACTTATAATAAAACGTATGTTGCTTCAGAAGAAAAATAATTTTTGTAACATAAAATTAAAAAATAAAATAAAATCATGTTGGCCTACGTTAAGAAGTCTTCAATGTGTTTCTTAAAAACATTTAAACAACGGGAAAATATAATTTATAACAAAGGTTACGTATGATTTAGTTTATAAAGGGTTATTTATTAAAGTACTACTCTCAACAAAGCATTTTTCTTTGTGAGGATGTTAAAAATAGTAAATGGACGTATGTTTAAATTTGAATGAGAATATTTTTAAACACAGTTTCACTAAGTTGTTATATGCTTGTATATAAGTACGTTTTTATACGAGGCTTATCGAAGTAAAGACACTTGAACAAGCGAATGTGTGTTATTCGAAACGCGCCATTGCACACAGATATTACCGAATCAAAACCGCAGTTACAGAAAGTGACTAAGCACGGGTAAAGTGTAAATGAGTAACAATAAACATAATAACGCAGAAAAACAAGTCAAGGAAGCCTAAATTGTTGTAGACAATAAACTTACAAATATTTAAGCAACAGGAATTCTGTCCGCCTATAAGGAGACCAAAAACGAAATAAGGAAGTCTGAAACAGGTCAGGATCAAATAAGCTCATGAAAATGGCTACAATGACGGGCGTAAGACAGCTTGGACAACACAAATGAAGACAACGTCAAAAATTTATGTAAACAAGATCTCTTTTATTTGTACTAGACAACACAAGGAATTTAACACATACGATGATAGTAGGCTCCCTTCGACAACACACCTGACGTAAAAGTAACTGGTATGTGTTCCCATCTTCAGACACACGCATAGGCGTGCGCAAGGCAGGTGCCGTAGGTGCCTCGACACCACGATTAGGATATTATACTTGACATGATATTGTTTATTTCACCAGCATAAAAATTTTAAAAAATGTTCTAAGTAAACCACTGCTTTTCCAAAAATAATAATAATAAAAGGATAGCCCTTTAACTCATAATCTTATGTTATTCATATTTCCCTAAGGTTTTAAATTGTCTAGTTCCGGAGTTATAAAAGTGCTTTTCCATGAACTTTTTAACAATAGTGAATGAAAATATATACAACTTTACACCTATTTTAGTATTTTAAATACACCGATATGTTAGGCTTAGTGGATTAATATATGTTGAAGAAGTATTCCTTTTTATTCCTACTGTAAAGCTCATGTCGTCGTGCTTGGATATTTTATGTAACTGTCGTTTTTTCTGAGTCTCAGAAACATTTGCGTTGAATCACGCGTTCCCAAGAAAACACTTCTTAATTCGTCACGTGCCCCAATTTAATTCTAACAACACACGGAAACTGAATAATTAATCCTTATATTTTCCTTTGACTTTTTCTCAGAACTGTGCAATCGGGCTATACAGATCTTAGTAAGGTCAACTTGACTTTTGTAAGTGATTCTTCATCTCATGTACGTATTTTCAAGATGGCAACCATTTAATAATATTACATAACATGTATAATATCTCGGGAATCATCAACACGAGCTCATTAATCTCGATACACCTGCAGTACCTACTTAAGGCTTAGTTTAAGTAGCAACATTGAATATTAATATTTTTCGCTTTTTTATTTAGAGGAACAATTTTAAATCTAAGAATATACAACAAATATTATATTTTATTACTACAGTACGTACATGGCGATTGACCTACAATATATAATTAGTCGCAAACTGGCAAGCTAACTACGAATACAAAGAAATGTCCTCACTTATTTTGGCGTGATTATACACTAAAACCTAAATCGCACCGCACCGCTTGTACTGCAACATATAATGTAAACAAAATTTGATGTATGCCCTATTTTTCTAATAGTTTATAACAAGAATAAATAAATGTATCAAATATAGCTTTGAAAAAAAAAGTTTTCTTTCATATTTTTTTATCATTTTATGACTAGTCATAATCATTTGAAAACTTTTCAACACTCGTAACTCAATTTCGGAAAACAAATCAAACCCAATCCAAGTATGAAACACAGTGCGAGGTGGCGCCATGGTAATACGTTGGAGTGAGTGAGTGAAGAGGTATCGGTCAGCACTTAACATCGAGGTCTTCAGTGCTGGTGAGGGATGACATGACGTGAGTATGGAGCAGCGCCGGAATAAATGGGCGGGAGAAACGGGATATCCCGAGAAAGCCCGCCGACCAGCGGCATCGTGCGGCACGATTCCCCCGTGCAAAAATCCGGGGACCGACACCGCCGGGAATCGAACCCGATTAACCTTTTGTGGAAGGCGAGAGGTCTGACTCCTCGGCCACCGTGGCCCCCACACGTTTGACTCGCACTCGAGTGGACCCGGGTTAGAACCCCGGCTTCGGCCATCCTGATTTTGGTTTTCCATGCTTTGTCGAAATCGCTCGAGGCGTATGCTGGGATGGTTCCTTAAAGGCTATGGCCGATTCTTCCCTAGCTCCTGTCATTGTAAGAAGTTGCGTCACCGTCTCTAATGACTTCACTGTAGAACGTACCCATATCCTACCTTACCAAATATGGAATAAGTTAACTCCAAGTTTATTTCAAGTATTTTGTTAGATTCTTGCTTACATTTGCAATATTTCTGCAACATGAATGTTTATTGACCACAACCGTAACTATTTTTCCAAATTTCATCAGACTTTGTACACATATAGTATGAAGTGCAGTGATACTTTTGTTTTGTGTTTTGTTCATGCTGCATTCATATCTTAGGACAAACAGCAGTTTTTACTCATCTTGACGGTGAATGTCATGGGTCCGTAACCCGAACGGTAGAGTCAATAATTGTGATGGATTGCCCTGTTAGTCGAATGACAGTTAAGTCTCGATTACCTATTGACGTATGGAAAATACGAATGTTATAGCTGCAACAACAATTTGTCATTACCGAGCGAGGTAAAGTAGTGGTAAAACAATCGCTTCGCTTTCAAGAGAACCCGGGTTTGATTCCCGGCTCCAGCTATCCTGATTTTGGTTTAAAAAGGTTTTCCGAAATAACTCCAGGAAAATGCTGAGATAGTTGCCTAAAACAGGCCCTTGCCAACTCCTACCCGCTTTCACTCCGTATTCCTCTACCAAGGCATTGTGTTGTTCGTGGGCACTTTAAACGTGCAAGTGAAAATAAATGTTAAATTCTCTGCGACTATTCACCGGGATATCGGCCCAGATTACACTGTAGCCCACTCGTCTAGAGAAGTCTAGGCTCCAGTCTTCAAAACACAGCATCGAGTTGCCATTCGACACATACTCAGCTCACCTTATTAATTTAAATATGACCACGAGGATCTCATTTAACAGCTTTAGAAAAATGTGGTAATAAATACGGGCAAGGCTGATGCTTCGGTCAAAATAAACCTAAATATAGCGCAGTGTTTTCGTCTGTTTTGATGAAAATTTAGTAGGTAAACATGGATAATGCAATTTCCAAAAATTATGACACTACGCCAAACGAATGCTCTTGTGTTTGGGCATGTATTATCTATATATATAAAAATGAAAGCTGACTGACTGACTGACTGACTGACTGACTGACATATCAAACTGCAGCCCAAACCGCTGAACCTAGAATCGTGAAATTTTTTGTGGGGTTTCCCCTCAGGTCGTAGGCGAGCACTAAGAAGGGATTTTTCGAAATTCGACCTCTAAAGGGGTGAAAAGGGGTGAAATGTGTTTCCGAAGAAACGTCGATAGAGCTCGAACCTGACGGCCTATCATCGTGATTTTTAATTTAATAGGAAACTCTTTAAAATGCATATTGGCCAATTTAAGGATTTTTCGAAATTTAACATTTAGGCCTAAGGGGGTGAAAAGACCTTAAATGTGTTTCCAATCAACTATCGATATCTATCGAACCCTTCGGGATAGAGAGTTGATATTTACTTCAAAATATTGCTTACGTAAATACCCAAAAAGTAGTTTTACGTTTTTTGGAAATTCGACCCCCAGGCAGTAAAAAGGGGCAAAATGTGTTTTTAAAGAATCGTCTTTATCTTTGAAACACAATTGGCTATCGTCGTGATTTTAACTTTAATTGGTTACTTTTACAAATGTCTATGACAGGACTCAAAATTGTTTTGAAATTCTTTATTTAAAGGGGTGAAAATACGTGAAATGTGTTTTCGATTATCCTTCCATATATATCGAATCAATCGAGATATCGATGTACTCTCTGCTTTAAATTGGTGCTTTTGTAAATATCCTAAGTACCATTTAAAATATATTTTCCGAATTCGGCCCTAAACTGGTTTACAAATGGGGTAATATGAGTTTTCGACTCACATTCTATATATACAGATCCCATAGTTTTTTATATAGAGACGTGATTTTTGTTTAGGATTGATGCTTACTCAAATACCTAAAAAGTGATTTCAGGAATTTTCGACATTCGCCACCTAAGGACGTGATTAGGGGTGAAAAGTGGTGAAAAGCGTTTTCAATTAATCGTCAATATATCTTGAACCCAGCGGGCTAATGTTGTGTTTTTTACGTCCACGAGATACCAATAAAGTATTCTAAAACGTAATTCAAGGGTTTTTCGAAATTTACTATCTTAAGTGGTGAAAAGACCTTGAACGTGGTTTAGATAAATCCTCGATATCTATCG
>PNEQ01038939.1:28672-59101 GCA_003012365.1 Medauroidea extradentata | reverse complement strand
ACAAAACTATAGTCAGTTCCCTGCTGGATGCCGAAGAGGGCGGATGCTGTCCATCATGTCTGGGAGATGTGCAAGTAAGTGTCATAATTAATTACTGAATTTATCGGTTAAATCGATCGGTATAGATTCGAGAATGTTGGATAATTGATCGGTTGAATCGAAAATTATTAATTGTTTGAATTGATCGGTTAAATCGAACGGGTATTGTTAAATAATAAGTAATAACGATTGATTTTACATTTTTAGTTATTAAAAGTATTAGGGGTTATGTTGATCGGGTATGGGGCGCAAGAAATTAAATAATAAATAATATAGATTTTACATTTTTAGTTATTAAAAATATTAGGGGTTATGTATACATGTATACTGCATATCATGTGAACCTTACGAATGTCGAGCCGAAGGTTGCCGAGCATGGCCGAAGATTGCCGAAGGTTAACGAGCTGGGCCGAGCATACCCGATGTATTTTATTAACTAAATAATTGTTATATAAAATTATTTTATGTAAAACGTTTTTATTAAATAGTCTTTTTATTAAAAAGATTTTATTTCTATTAAATTAATTTTTTAATGCATGTGGGGTTAGGATGGAATGCGAAATCAAAAATTTTTTGGAAGACTCGGAAGAAACCACCAAGATGGCGGTCGGAACAAGATGGCAGAATATTTAAACTTTTTTTTTTTAATTTTTAAATTTTTTTTAAATTTTTAATTTTTTTAATTTTTTCGAAATTGACGTCATTAAAGATGGCTGTCGGAAACAAGATGGCGGCCGGAAACACGATGGCGGCCGGAAACAAGATGGCGGCCGGAAACAAGATGGCGCTGGGGTGTCGGGTTACAGGGGTCAAAGGTCAAGGTCACGGGGGTCAAAGGTCAAGGTCACCCACACACCCACAGCCGCCAGCCGCTGTGCCCGGACCGCCATTTTCCTTCTACTCACTGGCCCTAGTTATACATTACCCATTTAGTTTACTGCCACTAACACCAGTACACTCTGTACTTAACAGCAGCTTTGCACCGAAATGAAATGAAAACATTTTGGCCAGCACTTATCAAGCCTTTAGTGCTAGTGAGGGAATGGCATGATGTATGGAGCAGCGTCAGAATGATTAGAGAGGAGGAAACGGAAGATTCCAGAGTAAACCCGCAGACCAGCGACATCGTCCAGCACAGTTACTCATCGTGGGAGGCGAGTGTCTGTGACCACCGCGGCCACTTTCACTGAATTAACCGGAAAGTCAATACATCTTATTATAAAAATTCTTCATTATTTGTGTAGGACCTTAAAAGTAGTATTTTATCACTGAAAATTTTAATATTTACATTACTGTGATTTTTACTATGCTAACAATCATCGACCGACAGTTAAAATAAGAAATTTTTCAGTGTTATTGTTTATCTACTCTTTTCGTGTTCTTGGTCTTCATTTAGTAATTTCTTTTCCTTTTATCTTGTCTGCGGTGAAAGTCGTTGTATAGTTTTTTTAAAATGCACTAAAAACTCTACTTCGCATATTCCGAAGGCAGTGGTTACCAAAAAGCCGACTACTAATTGTTCTCAAAATTAAATTTTACTGTGTAACTTATGTCTTAAGTGGTTTATCACATGACTATGGTTATTGTTCAGTTTTGTATACACTCGTGTAAAACAACCAGTAACTTCTTTTACTTTGACTGTAGTTTATCACAGCACTTGTGATAGTAGTTTCGTACCACTATCAAAATACGTTTTAACTCAGTCTTAAATATTTAAACATAAACTACGGTACTGTATTTAGTCGACACCTGCAATCATTGTGCAGTATAAAAGTGGTTTAGGTAATATATTGTTTAATATATGTCACATGCATTCGCGTAAGTTTTCTGCATTATCATTTCTGGATGTGAGTCCCTTCGAATCATTATTTTGTGACATTCCGGCAGCCGATGCAGCTCCCATTATCGCGTTGCCATATAGTGTACGTCCAACAAATTATCACAGAATACCTGATGATGGAAGCTACAGCGACTGCTGAAAAAAAGTCTCAAAACAATGTTTCGAAGCGGTTTACACCCAGAAGTCTAGATGGAAATATTTAGGCCTTTGTTAACTGTTCTTAGTCATCCGCTTTTTCAAAAACACTTGAATTTTTAATCACTGTTCATCCTATCGAAGTACTTATTTTAATATTATTGCATAACATCATTAGTTTATGAAGGATTTAAATATTGTAGTAATATGATTTTGCACAAAGAGCAAAACAGTTAATTTGCCACATACAATTATTTAATATTGATTAATAAAATTTGTAACCTAGCAGACTTACCATATTGTTATTTTACACTAATACGTAGCATTGAGATTTATCCAAACTTGCAGTAATAGGAAAGCGCATCTGCGGATATAATTTTCATTTACTTTGTAATATAAATTTACATTTTGAAGTACCGTAACGTAGATGGACTTTAGTTACCCTAAGTCATGGGAAATAATACAAATAATTCGTAAGTATTGTTTAAACACCATTTATAACAAAATGGAAAAAAATAATTGGTTTTAATTAATCTAGAATAGCAATAAAACAGCTTTATTATAAATAAAGAACGTTTGATGCTAGGTTGATGCTTGATATAATAGAAAGTGCGTTACACAGATGTATAATTCTAACAAAAGCAATAGAGTAGAAGTACGTTCGAAACCTCCTATATAATGTAGACAGATAAAATATTTTCATTTAACTTGGTTTCTTTGGTTTTTTGCTGCTTGCAGACGTCACATTAGTAAGGGTTTCATAGTCTATAACAAACGAGCAGGGGAAATATTATTTCAGACTTTCAAAGAATACAGTACACTCAGCCATACAAAACTTTAAACTGTGTATTGAAATGTCATCAGTGTCGACACTGTGCTAAAGTCTTGACCCGACTATCCAGTGCTCGTCGACTCAAGGATAGATATTTCCATAAGCATTGTCATGTATTGAATAAGTGTGACAAGTGTGTGGTGGTCTGCTTGCTCGCATTAATAAACTTGTTATGTATAGTAAGACTGGCAAAGGTGTGGTGCTTCAGCCTCCGAAAATGCATGTTCCCTTTTGTACCAAAAAGTTTAAACACTTCTCTGCTGCCTGCCATCACGAGATATAATTATTGTTTGTTCCATACTTCTCGCAACTTGCCACAGTACAACAAACGTAAAAAAAATATATATATATTCTCTCGCAAGTACAAGTTCCGTGTACACCAAAATTAATGTAACTGGCTCAAATACCAATTAACAGCTTGGTTTTATGGTCTAAATAATAATAATATCTAAGATCGAACTTTGCTAGATAATTATAAGCTGAGAAGATTGTACGAAGTAGAAAAGGTTTCTGTTTGTTTTTTTATGGAGAGTGTGTGAACTATACATTTTAATTAAAGTGCAATTTTTCGAAAAAATGATTGTAGTTTGATAGTTATAAATACATAAAAATTAAGCGTGAAAGTACTCGTTAGTACGGCACATACATTTTACGTTAACACTGCACAAAAGTAGAGATAGGATAAAAAAATATTCTTACCTTAACCTGGCATACCTGATACAGTATTAATGCTGGTCTTGGTATATTAACTTTGTTAACGTCTTGGCATAGTTGTGAATAATCGAAGATATTGCTGGTAGCTGTAAGTAAATTCATATATACGTATATGCAATGCAGAAGATAGTGTATAGGAGAGGAGTGGGGTTTAGTTCAGACAGGCTCTGATAGGAACGATAGTGAAGCATGTCGGTAGTGGAAAGGGGTCCATCATAATGTGATTAGCAACCAACTAAAACAATTGTCTGTGACGGGGAAGGGAGTGGGAAGAGTTAAAATTGAGTTCGGGTGAAGAGGGAGGAAGCACATTGAATAATTTTATGAACGTAAAAATAAGTGTAGGGAGCCAGTTTGGCGTTTGAGCTCGTCCGGTTAAGATGCATCTCTCGTTTCGATTATTTTTTTAATTATATAAAATTTAATTATAAAAAGTTTTAAGTACTGTATGTTGTATTAATAACGTTGACTTATATACGATATTATTAAAATTATAGATTAAATACATTCTGGGTTTTGTTGAAATAAAAAAGATAAAAATTTTCTGAAGACTCGGAGAAAACCCCTAAGATAGCACTGGCAAACAAGACGATGGCCGTAAAAAAGATAGCTGCTGGAAATTAGATTGCAAAGCTGTGAAATATTTTTTTGGGTGTTTCCAGGAGAATTATTTATTATTTACTTATTTTTTGTAAATTAGAAAATGTTTACCTTTGATTACTTTGAGATCAAGATAAAATGTCAAGGGCATTTGACAAGCGTCACCTTATGTCTCCACAAAATATCACTCGCCACGAAAATCCTTCATCGGTTTCTTACATCAAAAGTAAACATTCTAATCACTCTGTCTCCATAATATCAAATCTAACACACATTCAAAATGTCCTGTTACCCCTGTCAATTTACAAATGCCAGTAATGTAGTCATTGCGTGTTTGATGGATATATAGTAATTATGATACGTATTGTAATATTCTGCAGATAAGAAACTAAACATATGTGTGATACCAGCGACTACAACCTTGAACAGAGGATTGTTGCGAACGTCATAATACTGGAAAGACAATGCGCGAAGTTCGGGTCAGTTTCCAAAAACGATTCAACAAAGAAGTGCCACAAAAAAAACTTTCCTGTTTTGGGAACACACAAACATTTCGAAACAGACAAATTCAAATACAACAAAAAAAAAAAAGGGTAGACAATCAAGCAAAGAGCAAGAGTGTCAGGGTGTTCAGGAAGATGTAATCATGTCACCGAAGGAGTCGCTCCGCAATTACCACGAACACCGTGCATCCTCACGCTTATAATCCGATGTTCGTTCAAGAATTACCAATGATTTTACCCGCAGGCAGAATACACTTGTGTTGGATGTTTCAGACTTGTGATGTAATCCCAAAGCAGGGAAAGGTCATCTTCAGTGATGAGTACACCATCTGCTGTCGTTGCCGATCATGGAACGTTGTGTTCTGTTCCTAGGAAAAATCCCCAATATGTCGAGGAATTGGAACTTCATCCTCCGTATGTTATTATATGGGCTGCAATCAACAGTCGACATCTGTTTGGAAAATATTTATTTTGACAGAACAGTGAACCAGACATTTTATCTGGACTTTCTGCGAACCTGGTTTCTACCGTAACTGGAAGAAACTAATATTTGAAATGACACGTGGTCCCACCTGGATAGGGCTCTAGCCCATTATGCCGTCGCTTTTAGGGAATACCTTTCTGAGGTCTTTAGAGATCGTTGGATCTGCCGAGGTTCAGCAGTGCTGGCTGCACCGCTTGGATGGCCACCTCAACGTTAAGATCTTTCAATATGCGATATTTAACTATGGAGTTTCAAAAAGAGTATGTTTGACAGCAGCACTGCGAAACCACGGATAAACTTCAACAAGCAGTAAGACATTTTTTTTACGTATCATCCTTCATAGGCTTCGGAAGGTGTCCCGCAAAACTTGGCGCAAAATTATTCTGTGTCATAAAAAGGATGGAACCCATACAGATCCACTACGTGTTTAAGGTTACGTATAAAAATATATCACAACTTCATCCTTATACGATAAATGGAGCACTTTCATGGGGTAGCAAGACATTGTGGATATCCTGTACAACAATGTAACCTTCAATATTACATGCTGTATTTTCAGAAAAATGTCCACATTGTGTCCAACAATGCTCAAGTCCAGACCCTGTGGAGTACTGCCCAATAACTACAATGTAAACCATGATGGTGTGAAAACCTCCAAGTCTTATGAACACTCCGCTAGCGGCAACTTGATTACACCATACTAACTCATTTGCCTTGCAATACAGTGCCTGATCAAATGTAATAATAGTATGACATTGGCTCAAATGTGTGGCAACTGCTTTGCATCTTAGGATCACAGTCCAAATTGTGTCATACTCAGATGCTAGTGCTGGTAATAAAGGACAGAGTCCAATTACAATTTTTTTCTGCTGTATCACTAGTAAATACCTGGTTGCAAGATGACAATCCTGAAATTGGAGTATCATGCTGCGAGGCTTGTGAATTTCTACTCCATATCCAAGGTAAATCATGCGACATCTTGATAACATTTCTGTTCTTTTCGATTGGTTGTAACTAGTTACATTTACTATTGTATACTGCAGGCTTCAGTGATTTCCGATTGATTCATGGAGCTGGTACAATTTTGTTATAATCAGCTGGTACAACTTTCAATACTCTTACCATTACCTATTGTTGTGGGTGTTTCGATGGGCTGTGTTCTACTAAGTATCCCATGCTAGAACTCCACAATTTGAGTAGCATGAAATGTCCCTTTACCATCAAGAGTTTCTTCCAGAATGTCTATATTGTCAG
The DNA here is from genome assembly GCA_003012365.1 of Medauroidea extradentata. NCBI lineage: Eukaryota > Metazoa > Arthropoda > Insecta > Phasmatodea > Phasmatidae > Medauroidea > Medauroidea extradentata. Next base: position 52,700 of record PNEQ01038939.1, on the reverse strand, counting down.
CGGCAGACCCTGTAAAATTTCCATTTCTCAGATCACAAGGAATTACTACACCTTTTTCCAAAAACATCTATAAATTTTCATTAGCTATTGTGGTTTCAATACGCCGAACAGTATTGTACTGTATATTACATCCTGCAGCATTTATGAAATTTATAAGATTTTTTGTTTTGTTGCATGATGAATTTACAATCCAAATGCAACATGATTTGGTGTCGATTCCCTATCTTAATATTGCCGATATGGTAGATCCTGACAAACATTTAGTATTTATCTTTGTCCGGAGCAGTGTTTTCATCAGTATCATCACAGTCATCGCGAACAAAATCGTAAAGATTATTTGGAACACACTTTCTAGCTTCGTCTATCGAAATAGTGTCGTAACTTTTCATACCGGCCGTCTCTTTTAAATCTGTTCTTAGTGTAAGTGCAGCATGGTGCAATATTCTTACCTTCGAAAATTCCTCCCTCCGTTGCAGTTCCTCTTAATAACATTCATTTTGCTCTAACTCTGCAGCAGTTCGCACAGCTGTACCAGTCGTTACAGTAGGGAATACTAATAGGGGAAAACTAGCATTCCTTTGTTTCTGAAAAGCAACTCTGTCCTTATAATGATTTTGTATGTGACCCTTCAGTTCTTTCAAAGTCATTGCAGGACGGTCATTTGCCAGAGTACAGAATCTTTCTAGAATATCCTTCATACTGTACACATATTTGTTTTACAAAAACCGTTATCCAACTCATTGAAAAGTATCTGCAATGCTTGGTTAGTTTTATTGACAGGAGTGGCTCCATAGCTTGCTCTATTTTGTGGGTTGCTTCCTTCACATAATTCATACTTCTGTTGTTCTTGCCGCCAACTTTCAAGATGGTAATGTGCGTCCATTGCAATTAAGTCTTCTACACCAATGCGACAGTGCAGTGTTTCATTTCTTTCTGCCAAAAAAGGAATTGACTTTATGCATTCAAAAGGCATGACCTGACTAAGTAGCTTATTTTTTTTTGTTTTCATTTTTTTTTTTGCGAAAGATACACATATCCCAGTTCACCGTGGGAACCACAGACCTTCTGTGTATGGTCGGAACTTCTTTAGAAGTGGATGTTTGTTGTACTACATGCTCGTTTGATAGAAGTGTGGAAGCTTTCTTTTCGAGTCGTTTAATGTGACTTGCATGTGCGAAATCACTGTAACATGAACTGTGCCAAACGAAATCTTGTCCTGCATCACTTTAGACATTTTCTTGTATTTTATTAAGAATTTCGCCATAATGGGAATCAAATTGCGAAAATCCCTTCCGTAGTTTGATACTTTATTTTATTTTACTAACTCCTGTTTGACTACTATTACGAATTTCATTTATTGGTTCGTATTTGAAACATATGAGACAGTGCTGGCTCGTATATCTTTGCTGGACCTAAACACACAAGGCTCAATTTTAAATCAGAACACCACCTGCAAGAAAATAGGTGAAAACAAACATTGTAAGCAAATAATTCATTACATGATGATTGTGGTGCAATAACATAGACTGCCCTTCATTATACACTACGTGACTATACATTTAAAGTCTTGAATTAAAATTAAGAAAAATGTTGGTCGCCATTTTTGATCCTTTTTCCGAGAAAACGGATGATCGTACGAAAAATATTAGCCAATTATTAAATTACATGTGTGAGGATTCATATACCATAATAAAAATTGTTATCGCATTATTCTGAAACTAGAAAATTAACCTTTTAAATAATGCTTTAAAACAGGTTTATAATATTTTACTTTAAAAATATTATAGATAGACAAAAACTGTGAATAACTTAATTAAAGCTATACGAGAAAGCTATAATATAAAAAAAAATATTTAAATCGGATAAATAGAAGCTGAGATATAGACAAAAATATAAATGCATACCAGCCATTTTTAATCCAATGTGGCGGACAACCTGCGAGGCTGCCAAGTTGGCAACATCACATTTATATTCACTATGATGTGCTCTTTCAGAAAAAAATACATTGCCGCTTGTGGCGGAAATATTCCTACGACGTGACAACTTTTTGTCAATTTGTCACCATAATAATAGGCGGGTTTCGCTGACTGCTCGTGCCGCTTAGTAGGAGGGGCGGTGCTGCTTTAGGTCGTCAGCTCAGTCATTATCGTCTTGATCGTTGTCAGAGTGAGACCATTCCAGTTAGTCAACTTCAGAGAGAGAGAGAGACAGAGAGAGAGAGAGAGTTCTTCTAAGCATCAAACTCTGTTATTCACTGCTGGGTGGGGCTGCAATCTAGTTAAGCCTTAATCGGTTAGTAATCGAAGTAACATGCATTAAGGTCGTAAGAGTAATTAATGTTTAAATGAAACCTTAGTTCGGGAACACCAGACCTCGAACCAGTTCACAGACCTTTCGTCTGTACCTTAGTAAGCAAATTGTTGTTTCATCTTGTTTAAATTTAACGTCGGGTTTAGATTTCATATTGGTTTAAAATAATACAATAAAAGGTTTGTAGTTCTTTCAGATCATTAAGTCTTCATAATTTTTATATACGTAACGTAAATTATGAAACAAAAGTTCCTATTTTGTTACAAAATCTCTTTGTTTACTGGTATTAAATTTTATAGTTTGATATCTAATGCTTTTATTTGCTAGATTGTGTCCCGTTCGTTCTATTGATTGTTAAAGAAAGCGTCATGTGGAAACGCCGATGAACTATGTTAAGTAGTATTAAGACTCTAAAATTCCCCTATGCCTACTTCCTGTACAGGGAGACAGCTAATATATGTTTCCCGAGCAATTGTTTTAAATCCTCTCGTAGTTTTCAGAGTTCTTTCAGTTAATTTATTTATGTTATTTTTGAAGTAATTTATTATGGCCAAGCCAATTTTGCTCTACATCAGTGTTGTTAAGTTCCCCGTAACTTTCGTGGTATTCACTTCCACCTATTTAATCTACAAATACTGAATAATATTCGGAGTACATTCGTCTTTTAATGCGATGTTTAAAAAAAAATTCTTAAGGGGGTATTATTAGGCAGGACTTTCGTTTTTATTGAATTTTAGATTTAACGTACATTATTTATCTATTTTATATTTTCCACGTACTCTTTTCTAGAGATTGTTTACGAGTTTAAAATTGTTCCATTTGATACGTGAAATTACAGCATTCTCAAATGTTGAAGGAAATTAAATACTGAGGTTCAATTTTGATAGAATGGGCAGAGCTACCGCACACCCATCATACGTAATTTAGATGTTATGGCATAAAGTGTTTAAATCATGCTCTAAAATACTCAGTTATGAGCCGTGTGATGATATACTGGAATATACTTTCAGTTCGATATGATCATTATAAATCGTCCCAATTTATTTACTCTGATATTAATTTCACTATTAATGGCACAATGGACAATTTTTATAAAGTACAGGTTTACTTGGCAAAATATTACGTAAAATAAAATAAACGCGCAAGTATGTCTAAATGTCTCGTGTAATTTGATTCATGATTTCTTAACTAACGAGAGCTAATAACTTTCAACATAAAATATAACTGAGACATTGTTCCAAACTAATAAAATATATTGTTGGAATGTGTTTAGTATTGTGCGATTTGCCATAGTGTTTGGACAGTGTAGGGAAGAAACATTTTTGCGAGCCTGACTATACAAGCTTGTTTAGCCTCGTCCGGGGCGAGATGCTGACCGGTTAGGCATCCTCAACCCCTCTGGAAGTAGGAGGGGGACACTGCTGGACAGCGGGTATAGAGAGACGGTAGTCAGTGATGAGTGTGATGTTGTAGCAGCTGCAGTAAAGAGCTATGAACTTCTACACAGTGGTTTTTCATTTTGTGCAAGTGTAGCAATGTTTGAGTCATAACAGAATGTATACACTACAAATTTTAATAAGTAAGAATAAGTGTGCTATCACGAGCGTGGTTCAAAATTTTAAAATATCATCAATAGGCCCTATATTAATTGTCGTTTTAAAAAATTATGTTTGCAACACTTTGAATAAAGATACGAAATTTATAACTATGCATAGGCATACTATTGTTACGGCATAAATGATAGTCGCTAGATGAGCGAGTGTGGTGATATGATCTTCACGAGTAGCCGAATACATGGAGATGCTGCTTGGAAATCTTCACGCGACTGTTTGATGTATGTCTCCTGCCTTCAGCCCTTGCGACTGCAGGTATAGAGCTTGTCATCTTCTCTCCTTTGATTGACGATATATGTTTTCAAGGTCGTGTATGTCGCCTAGCTACGTCGGTAACACAAACTTTACCTAGTGGCATGTTATTATTACCTGTATTCTTTCTTATCAATATCAATTATTTCTGAAATAATATCACAGAAAGTTTGTCTCTAAAGTTAAGTTTTGGATGTATTGGTACCTTTGATGATTCATTATTTAATGGAATTTATATTGTCAGGGAATTTACTTTTATATTAATTTAAAATGTGAGGCACTAAAACGTTCAACACATAACGAACTACAAAATAAATCTAGAGTTACTAGCTAAATATTAAAAATTTGTGAAGGTTAATGCATATAAGAATCAACACAGAAATTAGTAGGTAACAATTTTTTTTCACCGTACACACAAGAAATTAATTGATATTGGTGAATAAATTTTTCACGATATTTTGAACGATATTCAAAAGAGTAAGTTGTAGCTCGCATAAAAAGGTTATGAAAACACTACAGTCTAGTCGAAAATCTGGTCATATTGCTTTTTGAAACAGTGTTCCGAATATCATTGTTTTAATTTTGTGTACAAGATAAAGAACCCTGTTTATTGATTCTTTGGGCATCAATTAGTAACTTTTTAATTTTAACAAAACTTTTTAACATGTTTTTCATTGCTCAGTTTTGAAAGTATGTTCTGTATAAAGAAGTTGAAACGTTTAAAGACTTACAAACAACACTAAATTTAAAATGTAAATAAAATGTACTTACAGTAAAAGGTTACAGTCAACTTAGTAACAGGCGTAGTTAAAACCGAAAATGGTCACTCCTATTACCTCGTCATTTCGCCGAATATATCTCCTACGCCTCCTCTTACTACCTTCACGAACCACTCTACCCACCTGTCTACTAACAACCCTCTGTTCATGTTCCCTGTGATAGTTCAGGTTAGTTTAAGTTAGATTACATTTCAATCAATGCTGTTCGCTTAAAAGAATGACGGTTTTGTAAAGTTAAGTAATTATATTTTATTGTTACTCTTGTACAGAGACAGTGTGTTGTAGCGCGCACCACCAAAGAAAAGACATAGGAAACAAACTGCTGATTGGTCATCGCATCCAACATGCGTGATCGCCTCGCACAACACCCAGCGAAGTGGGTAGAGAACAAATAATTCTATGAACTGACCCTCATTTTAATTCCAAAAATTAATTCTTCTTAAATTGACTAATAATGTTATTTTCTAAGGCCACTTCCTTTTCTAACTTATTCATGCCGCACTGATAAAAAAAATTTAAACGTCCTAACTTAAAAAGGAATTTTAACAGTCGGTTTAGGCCAGATCTTGCAGAACACGTGAAGTCACAAATACAATTCCATCTAATAATGATGTACAAAAGTAATAAATCTTTCAATACACACTGACAAATATATAAATACCAAACAAAAGATCAAGATTTCGTGCTCTTTATTAGAAGTTTTTTAAACCAGATCATGTGACAAAAGTTAGTTTTTACAGCAGAGGTGTCAAATCAATTTTCCTTGTTACGTCACTAATTCATTCACACTCATGGTATATTATATATATGATACAAAAGTTACAGCTAAAATTAAAATAAATCGGTGATTATTTATAATTTCTAAATGCTACTGTAATTATCGTGGCGAAGAAATCAATTCACCATTGTTTCACGCTTAATGCCAAATAAACCATTACATTTCACAAAAATTAGGTTTCCCGTAGCTGTACCAAAAGAACAATATATGTCACCAAGGTTCCCAGCAATGAGAAGAAGGTACGGCGATCCAAGCTAAAGAATCCCCAAGCGCTGAAAACCACTGGCCTCTCCGACAACTGCTGGGAAAGTATCTGTAGCTCCATCATGGCGGCTGGACTTAGAGATCTGTTTAAACTCAACTTCTGTAGGAGCAATATTGTCTCCGCTGATTGGTTGACCACATGATGCGGGATAAATGTTGTGAGTAATAAAACAACGAAAACACTTGCTGTCCAAACTACATAAGCACAACAGGTAGACATTTCACTGAAAATATGTTTTTGTGTTGTGCCCATCAGACAGTCAATAACAAGTTTTCCAATATACATAGCAGAACTTATGTTGGATAACATTGTTACCAAAATTAGAAAACTAAAGTTATCATTTACTAATTCCATTGTTTCGCGAAGGTAATAACTTATATTTCTTATTTGCTTTATCTCGCAAGCTTCTACAATGCAGTTGGCTGCTGGTGTAACGGGCAGTGCAGTTTGATTGGTTGTCGAAATGGCAACCCTGTTGTATAACAAATGAAAGTGACTGCACTGTGCCATTTCTTGCAATGGACCACTATTTATAGTAACTTGCCTCCAGAATTCATTAATGTTATGGTTAACATGAACTCCTACTTGTACAAAAAACATTAGTATATCCCAATATAAAATAATTCCAAGTCGTTTGATAGAATCACAGAATGGACTCGTGAGTAACCACAAACCCACTATGTCATAATTAATATAAAACGCCATCCAAATCATGTAAGTTTCATACACCGCAATTAGGCAAATTTGAATGCACAGACAAACCCTGACATTCTGGTATTTCACCCAGGATTGTGCAAGAAGCACCTCGTCCATATAGCACATTCTCCTAAATATTTCACTATGTCGAGAGCTTGCACATGTGACCAGGGTAGTGACGACACACATTGTGCCTGCACCACTGGCAAGAATGAAAGATGTCATGCTCAAAATATAATTATTAGCTTCGGTAGGCCGTTCATAGTAAATCTGCGCACAAGATCCTATAATGACGAAGATCATGAAAGTAACAGTTTGAATGATGCCTCCAGTTGATGATCTATACATGTTTAAGTTGTCATTCGGAAAGCGTTTTATTGGCGCAAGTCCAAAACTCTTCAGAATTACTAGCCACGGTCTTACTGCTGAGCAAAGACTGTTGGGAGAAGAGCATATCTTCATCTCGGCACTTATTATAAAGCTTCTGCAGATAAAGATGGTATCACTCGTCGCTAAAGACTTTAGAATGCAAAATTTACGTACAGCACCTAAATCTGTGTTACAGACTCAGCATTTGTATGCGATATTGTCTGTTCTATGTGCAAATGAGTGGAGCAGGGTATATTATATATAAGATATATTTGAAAGCTCCTGACATACAACGTCTGCAATAAAGGAACTGAAGCAAGCGACTGAATGCTCCTTTCCGTAAGTTGTATTACTGAGTGCAATTTACTTGATTATAACCTTATTGATTAATCGACGTAGCTATAAACGTGGCAAACACTTAAAATATTAGTTATCGACCTCGTGGCCGTGGCCTTTAATCATTTAAAAGTAATAATTCTCATACGTTCATATTTGAAATTAAGAATAAAACACTGGAAAATGGTTTTACATTAGTTTAAGTGATTAAACACTATTATTAGGAAATTTTAGTGCCTTGCAAAATCTAAATTAATGAAATTTCATTCCAGTTGCACAAAGAAGACTTTAGCTACGAATGCTTTCAACTTTTATTTGAATACTCTCTTTAATATATATATATTATTATTATTCTTTATATATAAATACGTACATACATATTGATATTACACATATTAATATCTCAAAAATATCCAAATAATATCATAAAGGTATAGGTTGAAATACTAAATAAAATACTTGAAATATTGAATTAACGCAGCGAATAAATGCATTTATTATACAATAAATTAAATAAATATATAAATTCACATCTAAACCTTGTGTTTCCTAATCTCTCACCCATACTTCACAGGACCAACTTGTTACATACACTGATATTAAAGACACTATAGGGGATAATATACGACTATTTCATTTAAAACACACCTTGAAACTTATAGTAAATCTGCTCGAATACGGAGGCCACTAATTTATAGTTTCAAACTTATTTACATTTTTTGTGACATTATTTTTCTCAGTGAATACTATTGTTGGCAATGTGACCTATGATGGTTCCCACTATCGTTGCAAATACAGTGTAGTCACTGATTTTTAACTGGCCATTTTGTTTCCACTGTCAAATCGTCTCAGATTTTGAGTTAGCCGTTCAGTTTCACATGCAGCCTTCCTTATACAGGAATCGTACCTACTACCACGAACAATTAAACTTTACATAACTACAAAATACTGTTTCATGCTGTTTCTGATGGCTGGGTGGTCGCAAGCTGTGTCGAAACACCTTCTGGACTAGCCCATGATTCGGCTACATGGTTGGTGCCACACCGAGCTACGTCATAGAGATCTGTGTCAACTGCGCCTTAACCATACCAGACCGGCCTGCGAGGCTCAAGTCACGTCCCAAGCATGAAGTAATGCCTATTTTAAGACCCCTGTAATTCGGTAAATACCTAGAGTCTGGCCGAAGTACATAAGCCCCGAATCAACAAATTTGAGTGTGTTCGCTATTGGTTGTGCTAAAAGAAGGTGCTATGCCTGCGGAGAGAGACTAGTGAAGACATCTTGGTGACGTCAGAGTCTGCAGGCAAATACCTTCGGAGCAGTGTTGGGCGGAACAAGAGGACTGCTGCTGCGGGTCGACGGACGACAATGAGGAGCGCAACGGGAGTCGAAACAAAGACCTCAAGAGTGAAGACAGTGGTGCACTCGGGATGCTGCACAGCACATGGTGAGCCACCACCACTTCAGACTGTTAAGGTGGTACATTGCCACTATTTGAAAGATTGTTAATTGGATTTAAGACTAAACTTTTATTGTTTTTGTAGTATTTAATTAATTGTAAACAATGTTGTTCTTAATCGTCAATGTTAATTAATGTTTCTGTAACGCAGTAGTAATTGTATGCATTATAATAGTGCCGTTAAATTTATAGTTGAGTGCTGTTTTGTGGATTTTTCTAAGCTTTTTGAGCTAGTAAATCAATAACTTAATTCAACTCTTTTATTTCTAACTATAAACCTCTGTCCCAAATAGTTCAGATAATTAGCCAGATGTAAAAGTTTTTGCTCATCTTGTAAAAATAACTTAGTCAGGTAAATAACTGAGTTTATTTATTTATCTACGAAGTACTCGGCTTATGGCTGGTTTACAGCAGATCGTGTTCAAACAAAACCACAACTGCTACATACTATAGATATTACACTATTTTACTTAAATATAATAATTAATTTTAAATTATGGCGGTTTAGGTACATAAGACAACAATTGTTTATATTAATGTTGTGTCTATTATTAACAAACAAAACCAATAATTAGAAAGTTCAAAATTAGCATAAACGTACACAAAACTATACTATTAACTCTAAGGAATATTGGCCAGAAACGTGTAACTCGAGTAGCCGTTATTTAAGTTTCTTTTTGTTGCATGAACAGAAAGCGTTTAAATTTCTTTCTGAAAATAACATTCGTATTGCATTTAAAACTATCCGGCATGACATTTAACTGATTATTTCTAAGTAACATAAATTGACTTTTTATATTGATAATATACTGAATTACGTATTCTTTGCCCTTTTTCATGTACAAGTACGCTATACGTGATTACACAAGAAAGTAATATTTTTCTTGATTTATGATTGAAAGTTGGCTGTAGAATCCATTAAACTTTTATTAAATGAATTAGATATATTTTCCCAGTCATATTAGTTTAGTTGTGCGTGTAATTCTACTTCTTCTGGGCATCTTATTTATTTGTAATGTTCCGCATAACACATATTTACAAAAACTAATATTAAAAGCTACCATAAATCGCAATTAACTAGGCGGATATGGTACACCGAACTACGATGAAGACTCTCTGAAAAGTGGAAGCTAGTCTCCTCTCCAACAACATCTACTGGGCTCCATGGTAGCTAGACTCTATTGACACTTAATTTATGCTGCCGTGACATTTATTTATCGTATTTGTTAGATATTTTCTGAGGGTTTGAAGTTGTTTTCACTTTTTACAAACACACAGACACAAACATACACAAACACATATAAATAAATTAATGTGTATATATGTATATATATATATATACATACATGACGTCCAAGGATGAACGTGTAATAAGAATACCACCAAATGCTGGGCTTAATTGGAAACGAAAAAGTGAGAGACAAAAAGTTGAACGACATTTTACGTTGACAGCGTGGCAACACTGCACGGAGAAAGTCCCCTCTTGCGCCCCACGTCCAGGTATTATTTTATGTAAGTTATATCAAGTAAACGTAGAATTTTTTGATATGCCTGGGAGTTAAACCTGCATTTATAATATTACGACGTGCGGTGTGTTATAATTACTATACTTGTTTACTATTTATGCGGGATGCTTGATCGGCTATTGTTTAATGGGGGAAAGTTCTGGATACTACGATACTGGAATGAAAAGTTCGCAAGTCGTTTTCCCGGGTAGCGCGTCGTTATAGTCCTCTCGGGGAGGACCGTTGCTATCTCAGAATTGTCGGTACAGCTCTTAATAATAACAGTCGCGTGCACGGAGAGCCTGACGACTATTTAGAATATAAACTACCTCGTCAAACAATGTCTCTAATTACGAATCATAGGTGCCTCGGCCCGACGTACTTAGTGACTTGGCGAAATTTTAGTGGCGTCCCGACGCCCAAATCAACGACGATAATGGCGCCTCAGCTCACAATACTCCGCGTCTCGACGCCTTACTTCGACGCCCGTCGGTGGCATTTTGCTCTCCCGGACGTCGCCGCGGCTCGCCGACGTCTCTCCCGGACCCGACGTCATCTTGCTTCGCCCTGATTTGCGCCAAAAAAACCCCCATCACTAGGCCAGCAAGCTCCGGTTCCCTTTTGGGCCAGTCAGAAGTCAGCTTTCCACCGATGGCCACGCCTCTCGAGGACAACAATTCCGGCCAGAACTGTATTTTTTTAAATAATGCTTAATTTCCATTCGCTATTTACATTCTACTATATAAAATGCTTCATTTACTTTTTAACATTTATCATTTCTTAATTACTAAATATCTACAATGCAGTGACAAAATAGTAATTTAATCAGTCTAGGTAAAATTTCATAATCTAAAATGTAGATTTATATGTACTCTCGAACTCAGATTTTAAATGAGAAAAATGGAAAAAATTATCGTAAATTTTAAGTTTATCATTTTCAATAAATTTTTGCAGCTTGAATTAACTACACCCAATAGATACAAATTTTACAATTCTTATTTTTAAGTCGAAGCAAACTCTCTTGTGTTAGCATGCACGGTGGTTGTTTCAAACGCGTGTGAAGTTAATCTAAACGTACACAATACAATAAATCTCCCGAAAACAAGCGTAATAACGCTACTGTAATTCGCGCTAAATACGTAATGTTTGTCTTTTAAACAAAGTTTCAGCAAACACTTCAATAAATACTGCATGATGCATAATATTAGCTCAGTGTCAATGCATGAAAAATAATCTCTTCACCTCAAGTCAGAGCTCGAATGCATCTCCAACTTATTTGCTTTTAAGTTCACGGCGTGTCAGAAATCTCTTACACGCTTCGATATACAGCTCAGAAAACACCGTGTTCTTTAAGAACTGCTGCCTTGTAAAACTTTTGAATTATTTTTCGTAATAACTTCTATGCATGCCGCTGAAACCCAGCACCTTAGTGTCACTCTTCGTAACAAGAGCTTCCTGTTTTCTTTGCAAGGTAGGATATTGTGACTGTGATAAGAGACATATTGACGAAATTCTGTACTGTACATCCAAATGGCCCATGATTGGAGATTGTTTTCAATTCCTCAAAGAAAATGGAATATTTACAATGTGTCTTCCTGTCACTTCGAAACAATCGGTTTCGTTTGTCGTGAGGCTAGGATGAGTCGCATACTTTTTGTCAGCTGGAGAAATCTGTGGGGGTAACTGATGCACATAGGTTGTACCAATGCCTTCTGAAGAAGAATGATTTGCGCATGACTGTAACAAGTTTTGTTGCTGTGTGTCAGATGTAATCTTATTTCTGGTTTCTTCTTGAGCGAAGGAAGGCGCGAGGTTGCTGTCTCCATTAGTGCTTGGGAATACATCACATTTCAGTAGAGAAGGCCTGAAAGAAGTACACGAAATTTAGTAAATTTCTTTATTAAACATAAGATTTTCAGTAGACTATTTCGCCATTAATGTTATTATGCGTTATTAGGAGTATGATTTATAATACATGTGCCAGGCACAACTTTTTAGTAAAACGGGCTGTAACACAGTATGAAAACTTTCATACTTGGTCATTCGATATTGCTGGTCATATCCAGACATGAACAAGGAAACAGACGTCTCAAAATGGCGTTCAAATATCGCGGATAGGTTTTCACAGATGTCTTCTGATAGCAGATGTAGCTTCTTTCCTGTTTAAGAATTTCCAATTATGTAAACAGTATTTTCATGGTCTTGAATAGTAAAACCAGTAAATATAAATTGTTACATTCTTCTGACAAAATTTCTTTTAGTGAACCGAAAGGAAAACAATCAACTGAACATCAGCTTCAAGACGCAGTTGGTCAGACAGTTGAGTAAAAAAATTTTAATGCCCGTTTTTTGAGATATAAATCTACACATTTTGATGTTATCATCCACATATTTGAAATCGATGGTAACGAATAGAAAAACTTATGAAACATATTTTGCTTTATGCTCGGAGTCGGCCCACAATGTAATTCTTGCGGATCTGAGACATTATTGTTTGCTTTGAAAAGAATGATTAAACAAGTACTATTTTTACTTTTCTTCAAAATCCAGATAACATACTCAACACAAAGTGTAGTGCCTACATATTATTTTAAACCACGGCTTGCTAGCGGATATACGGGTGTTTCTTATAAATGGGGGACAAATTCAACAAACGTATTCCTCAAGTAAAAATAAGACGAAAACATGTTTACTACTTTTCACTTTAACTTAATATTAAGGGAGTAATGAGCCTCTGAATACCAAATTTTAAACCGTGTTTTTCCAAAATATCGCAAACTAATTGAAATAGAAAACAATATTTTCAGCATTGCATAACGCTATTGGGATCTTAAAAACAACACCAAACGGTTGTAGATACTTTTCACCCTTATGTAAATAAGAGGGTAGACCACCCTCTAATTGCATACAACTTTTTTACCGACAGGATTTTCAAACATTTCAATATGGTTTACTAAATAATGTGACCTGTGTAACAAAAAAAAGTCCTCTTATTACAACTGTCTAGGGCCCACCATTTTTCATTTCATTCAAAACTCACCTGAAGCTTTGGCCGAAGCGATAACGGACCAGGTAAAAACTGTCGGTTACGGTATTATGAGGATGATACATGTTTACATTAAATGTCCACCATCTATATCAATGCACCTAAACTACAGACACTAGAGCATAAACAATACTACGTACAAGTGTGTTTTGTTGTTCCTATCTTACTGTCTATGTTGGACTTAATAGTGCGTAGTAGATAAATAAACGCTGAAAACATTAAATGATTTCTACGCTTTTTCCGAAGCCAATATGGATAAAATACTCAATGACAATCCGAGATATTGGTATTTGCCAAATTTCTGAGTAAATATTTATCCAGCATTACTAATTCGTTACACGTGATCTCTTGCGCCGCAGTTAAATGCTCGAGGTTCCGGCGTCAGAGATTGTGTCTCAGAAGTTCATAACATAGGAAACAATTTTGTTTAAAACGTTGGCTAAAACTGTTGTCTAGGATTGCTATTGTTTAGTTTTCGTAAATTGGCTTCAAGAAACCTACATTCATAGATTAATGCTTTTAGCGTTGAATTTTGTACCACGTCCTCTTAATGTAAACAACATATATCACCCTCATAATTCCGTAACCATCCATGCTCGACCCCGTTTCGAACTGGGGAGCCCTCGCACCACAGACCGGCGCTTTGCCGACTGAGCTACGGAGGCTGGCGCGAAAGTTGAGTTTCGTTGAAAAGTGAAGAGGGTTTCATGACCCTTTAACGACGTGATTTTTAGAGCAAGTGAGGGGTAACAATGAGAATTTGGAGTGACACCTGGAATGAAAAGGGGAAGAGGAAACGGAAGTACCCCGAGGAAAACCCATCGACCAACGGCATCGTCAAGGCACGATTCTCACTTGCAAAAATCCGAGTGACCCAGGTGAGAATCGAACCCAGTTCGCCTTGATGAGAGGCAAACTCTCTGTGCGCTCGGTCGCCGCGCTCCTAAAAGCAAGTGAATGATAATTTTTATTTTGTGACTCTCAAAATAAAATTAACTGTAAGTACACACAATCCTACAATAAGTAATTATATTTTGCTGTTAGAGTAGTCAACAGCGAACTGGTTATCTTTATATGTGTAATGGTTTACTATTGTTATTTCCTGATTCATGTCCTTTTCATATCAAGTAGTACACGCGTTAGGTTTGTCGCAATGTATGAGTCAATAATTTAATTTCCAACTTTGTAAATGAAAACAGCAAATATATTAAGACACGGTTGGGGGGGGGGGATTTATAGATGCATAGACAATACATATCTTAAAACTTTGCCTTGTAGGAGGAATTCCGTCACATTACGATATAACCGTAAGCCAATGCTTAAAAGAAATAAAGAAAATATTAACTGGATGTACTGGTGTGAGAAATTGTTGGAAGTGGTATTTTTGTACGGTTGTGTGTTTATTTTGATGAGTAATTTTTTGTTGAACAAAAATATTTGCAACATCTGGTATACTATATTAACATTTAGACCTATACCAGGCCTTCTCAATAGGCGGCCCGTGGGCCAGATGCGGCCCGCAGAGAGATTTCTACTGGCCCGCCATCAAAATGTCAGAAATCAGCGAAAATGTTTGGTTATAATAATTTAAAGGCTATTTCTTAATATTTATAGTTAGGTCAATGTAATCTCTGCGTATGACAATGATTTATGTTAGACTAACATTAAGTTCAATTAAATGATTCCGTACAATGCCTATAATTATTGACTGCAATTTTTTTTACTTTCCCCCCCCCCTCCCCCGAGTGTTTTTGGTAGTAATAAAATTGAAGCAAGTGGCCCGAAGGTACATTTAATTGAGAAGTCCTGATCCTATACAATGCGAACATAGAAATAACTACGACACATATTTGGCCTCTGGGTTTGTGTCCCGGGTAAGATATTGGCGTCATTTTGATAAGTAAATTTGGAAATATAATATATATTAATGTTACCGTCTCTAATGACCTCGACGTCGACGAAACGTAACAAACCTTCACAAACTACCACACAGTATATCGACCAATAATTGCAGGCGAGGCACTTACTGATTATCTCCCACTTCGCCATATGAGTCGTTATCACGTCCGGACTGTGATCATCGCTCAATACTGGTACCTCAGTCGATGTTTTCTTCCTGTAAATGTATATAACATTGCAATCATAGTTAGATAAATGTGACGCTGTGAGAATTTTAATTGAATTATCGATGTCGCTTGACTGGACGAAAATTTGAATCAATCACGTTTGTGATCTGCGTTCTAATCCCGGCTGGGTCGGTCCTCGGATTTTCGCACTTGGGAATCGTGTCGGACTGTGTCGACGGTCAGCGGGTTTTCTTGATGGTCTCCCGTTTCCACCGCGATTTCATTCTGGCGATGCTTCATACTTACATCATGTCACTCTTGACCAGAGCTAAAGACTTAGATGTTACGGCTGCTCTGCGTCGAAAAATTCGTGATTTTGTATCTGTACGAAACATTGTCCAAGTCTTACACTTTACATAAATAGTAATTTCACGAAATTACAATATTTTTCAGTTGCAAAGTTTTCGTCCAAGTGCATTATCGAGGTAACGATTGTACATTTTTTTCTATTTAAAAATAGTAAAAATATTCCAATGAAACGGAAGAGATAATTTTGAGCGAAAGTAAATGTATTAAGTTAAACAATGGCACATTTTATTCCCCGTAGGCCTAAACACTGATTACATTTTAAAAAATCTTTAACATAAAAAAAATGTTTGCACATCTTTGAGTACCTATATTTATGCTTTTAAATTTTTTTAAGTTAAATAACAAAGGTGTCATTCTGTAGCCCAATGAGATTTATTTGTTTTTGCTCTAAATTTTTTCTCCCTTATCGTTCGAATAGTTATTTAGATTAGGTAATAAGCGAAAATTGTATAATCGCACTTTGAAATGCGCTTGTACGAAAACTATCCAACTGAAAAATATTTTATTTTGTGGGAAATTACTATTAAGGTAATGTGTAAGAGATGGATATTGTTTGGTACAGTTTTAAAATTACGCGTTTTTCGACGCAGAGCGTTCTTAGGTGCTAACTAAAGTCTCGTCACTCACTCGCAGCCCGAACATAGTCCATCGTACGCCTTCCTAACTCGCGACGCGAGTAAGTTTGCCTGAGTCAGGCAGATTGAGATATCTCTCAATTTTGTTCGTGGCTCGCTGTCGTCGCTGTACAAGAGTGAGTGAGATATTTTGGTCAGTTCTTACCATCGGTGTCTTCAGAACTGGTGATGGGTGACATGAAATGATTATGGAGCAGCGTCGGAATGATGGGGGAGGGGGGTAATGGGAGTTACCTGAGAAAATCCACCTACCAAACGTATCGTCTGGCACGATTCCCACTTGCGAAAATCCGAGGAACGACCCCGCCGGGAAACGAATCCGGATCTACTTGGCGTGAGACGAATGATCTGAACATTCGGTCACTGCGGTCCCGTGTCACAGTACAAGTGATCCTGTTCGGATCTCGGTGATCTTGATGTGGGAACTTGCTTCAGAACAGAAAGTTAGTGTGTTTGTAGCCAACACAATATAAATAAATACCCTTAATTAGCCGTTTCTTCTCGCTTTCACCAGCAACAACCGAAAATTGTTACATTTAGGAACGTTTGATTTTCGCGAAAATAATTTTGCCGCACTTTGTTTCGGTGCCTGACGTGCACATCTGCAGTTCTGCTTCATGTTCAGTGGCAGCTTAGCTTGTATTTGTGAAGTGACGTGTCTCATTTAACTAGACCAGTCAGAATAATGTTATTACAACACCACACGTATGTGATTTGCCATTAGAATTCCAAGGTTCCTAAAAGTTAAAATATCCAATCACTGACCACGTAGCAGAACTGCAGATGTGCACGTAAGACACCGAAACAAAGTGGAGCAAAATTCTTACCGCGAAAAACAGAGGTCGCTAAGTTAAATGTTTCCTTTTTAAAGTTATCAATAATTTTTATATTTGTATGATATATGTTTGGTTTTGTAGGCTGTTTTTAATAATATCAACAATCCTTATCTTCCATATATTTATTAGGGCATGTCAAAGCTCAAATGTGTAGAAAATGGCTTCATGATAGAAAGGAAGACCAACTGATTTAACGAAACGAAATAATGCACAGTTAAAATCTGTTCACAGTATACACAAATATAAGTATAAAAACCGCATCAAAGAATTTATTGTATTTTGTAAATACAAAAAATTATATATTCAATGTTGCTTTTACACATGTTGTATAGTAATCCGTGACACTGTTCTTCAGCGTAAGTATTTATTTCCTCTAAGTCAACATGTTTTACTCTAAAGCATGAAATTGTTTTATGTAAATTTGGACTCTGACATGTCATTATACAAATGCTATGGAAGCTAAAAAAATAATTACAGTAAAGAAACCAAAATATGAGTCTACAAATTACTATATCTTGTACACATATAAAAATTATAAAACAATTAAAATTTTCTCCGAACTCTCCCCTTAAGGAGGTTTAATAGGAAGTTATAATTTCTTTTGTCAAGAGTCAAAAGTGATTAGTAGAAATAAAGTTGCAAGTGGAAAAAAAACTTTATTTTATATTTCTTACGTAATTGAGCACGATAATTATTTAGCTTGCCTTAGTCTGTGAATTTTAAGATTGAGGTGTTAATTTTTCAGAAAAGAACCACTACAGTTGTCCGACAATGTATTTGTCAGTATAACAAGCATACGTTTACAAAGCAGCGGATCACCCCTATTGTGAGGTGGTGTTTGGAATATTCTTTATGTAAGTTTCTCTCACGGTAAAAACAATTTCTTTGAGAGAGAGAGTGAGAGAGGGATTTTGGTCAGCGCTGGTGAGGTGTGATATGATGTGAGTATGAAACAGCGCCGATAGGAATGGGCGGGGCAAACGGGAGATCCCGAGAAAACCCGCCGATAGTGGCATGGTCCAGCACGATTCCCGTATGTGAAAATCCGGGGACCTACACCGCCGGGAATCGAGCCCGGATCGCCTTAGTGGGAGGTCTGACGATTCGGCCACCGTGGCCCTCCAATTTCTTATATACAAGACAGTTTTATTTAACGAAATTAAATTAATTAATTGTTTTCAGTAAAAATAATACAATTCAGGCTATTAATTAGGTGATACTTTTTTACAAAACCTGAATGCATGCAGCTAAATGTGACATTGTAAAACCAGCATTTCATGGCGCATAAACGTTTTTTTTTTTTACACAAATGATTTTAAAATATTGTATTAATTAAGGGAATTGTAGCAAATAGTGAGAAATTATTTATTTGCATGATTGAAACCGTAAAGCAAAATGACATTTTTAAACATGCAAAATCGTGAAAAGTTGGCTACAAAGCTCAATTTAGCCACTAAATAACAACTCCTGTAGTTCATAAAATGTTTCTTAATGTAGTCTTTTGAAAAATTTTAGTTGATATATTATATGTGAACTTCAAAAAAACTTAAATACAATTAAACAAGTTGCCCTTCCACATGGCGCTATGCTGAATGTAAACAAGTGTAGATGTATGTGCTAAATAGAGTGGTCTGACATTCCCCTTGGCACGCGTCTAAGCTTCGTGGCTTACGAAGATCGAGGTCCCAGTATTTCAACAGCTATTGTTTGCCGCACTGTAGTTCACGGCAATGCAGTATCAGCCGGCTGTGCGAAGCGACAGTATGGCAACCAAGGAATGTTCCAGTTGTACGGGGGAAGCTGGAAGCATGGCGGCTCGTCGCTGGAGGCAGTACACGGCGGCCATCGTGGGTGAGCGGAGGCGGTTATATTAAGTCACAAGGTTACTTTAGGTTGGACATAATTTCATCTTGACGAGGTCAAATTGGAACACAAGTAAAAATGTCCGAATTATGCTGTGCTGATCGCAGGCTAGACTCGGAGTGCCATTGGTCGGAACTCCAACTTTAGTGGAGAAGGAATAGAGTGTTTTGGGGTGAATGGCCAAAGCTGCGCTCGTGTGCTACCGTAAGTCCTAGTAAATTTGCCACTCAAGGTGAAACGGCTGTGACTACTCTCGGGTTTTGGAGAGCCTGAAGCCTTGGTTCTCTGAGAAGGAACGCTGGTCTGGTCCGCCTTAATAGGACTTTCCCCGATGCGGTTTTGTAAAGGTTGATTAGTCCTCGGCCACTATAAGGTGGTCCCTGGTGACTAACCCATCGCAGAATTACAACCCACAGCTACTGGAAAAATTATCTATCTTACTGTCGGGGGGGATTCAACTACTCTCGTCAGCTTGGAGCTATCAGTCTGACAGTTATGATGAGTCCTGGCTGTTCAAGTTGAAAGACTAGTGAGACTTGACACACATCTCAGTGTAAGATCTGAACGTTACACCTGGTGTACCTTAAGAATTAAGTTGCAGGCAGGAAAACATGTAACATGCATTTAGATTCTCATTGTCTAACAATTTACAATAATTCTGAATCACTTGCAGGATTTTAGACAATACATTGGTGATCGATCGAAGAAACCTAATCACAAGATTATTAAACCTTCCTAAACCCACGGGATACTTAAGGGGGATCAGTCCCTAACATCTTCGGATTCTTCAATTTTCGCTGCAAGATCTGCAATATTTATAGTATTGAAAATTCTGTTTGCTTATAGTACCGACATCTTAAGAAGAGTGGCATTTACAAACTACAATCATATGTCACAATTAACAGCTATTTCTTAACGTGCTCGTAATAAAAAGTGTGAAACTACATGTATTTTTTTCGGCTTTATAACATATCTGTAAGGGTAGAGTGTGGAATTGTACACCCATATTTTTAAAATAGAAACAGACTACATATAATTGTGGAAAAAATTTATTACAACCAAAGATTTATGAACGAATACATACACGCAGTGGCGGTGCGTAAGGCCGTGCTCTCGTGCTGTAGCACTGAGTAAACTTTTACAAAGTTATTGTGAACTTAATTTTATTAAATTTCAGGTAATGTGACACAATTTATACTTTAACCTTTCTTTATAAGTGATCGAATGCTTTGCGCTAAGTTTTATAGGCGGACGGAATTTTCTCAAGTAATTTCGCTCGTGTAAGCCGCCCTTTTCTATGGTGTAAACCTGGCTCGGTGCTCCCATGGACTACCGCACGGCTGTCACTCCCCTTTCCTACCCCCTGTCCTAGCCAGAGGCGTAGAGAGATGCGGGAACCTCGCCTTTATCAACACCTGCTCTGTGCAATGAGCAGAGTAGCCCTGCTATCTACTGCACAAGCGCGTGACAGTTACGTCAGCGCGTGGACAATGATGGCCGCTCGCGTCGCGCACGTGGTTGTACATTGCAGACTTGTAAACAAAGTAATTTTCGGTGTCGCATGGATGTGTAGCTGACTTAGAATAACTTTTATGAATAGTACGTTACTATGTATTATTATTTTAAGTTGTGGGCGTCAGTGACGTGATACTGTGCATAAATAACGAACTGCCGCAGAATCTATGTTATTAGTCTTTGACGCAATGGCTACATTACCGCCGTTTTATGATGGGATAATTTGGTAAGTCGAATTTTACAATATTGATTCATTTTTGTGAAAATTCTGTGTTGCTTGACGGTAAGTGGAAAATTATTTTAAGGTTTATGTCCGTGGTTAATTAATTGGTGGCAAGTTTGTTTTCCGAATGTGACGTGGTATGAACTGCACACATTTATTTACGTGTTCCGTAATTGTATCAAAATGCTATGCCAATGCGGGGCTGAAGATATGCGTAGGCCTACTTCGCGTGTGTTATAAAACTACGTCTGTATTAGACAAGCTGAACTCTAGTATAATCTTAAGACGTCTCACATGCGATATTGTTGGCATTTTATCTACGAGTCGGGTTCACATTAATCGTGAGGAAACGCAGAGGGAATGCAGTAAGAACAAATGTACAGAAACTGAGATTGTAGGATACTAACTTGCCGTTAGTGGTATTCATTGCTTGTGTATTTAACGAGCACCTATACATTGTAGATAACATCTTTAGGTTGAAAGTTTTTTACAATACACTTTATTCGAGCACCTATACATTGTAGATAACATCTTAAGGTTGAAAGTTTTTTACAATACACTTTATTGGCTACATTATCGCTTACCATGAAACGCAGTGCAATTCTTCAATACATGTAAAGCAAAAGTTTTATACCTTTGAGTTAAAAATATTATTATTAGCAGGGAAAGAAAGTATAGCGATTTAGTGGGGGAGGGGGTGAAGGACATTATAATCAGAGCACTGAGCTCAAAACATTGACCGGCCGCCACTGCATACACGTAAAATTAAACGTTTGTAAATGTACGTAAAAGGCATCATTTGTCACCCAACTGTCAACATAATTTTTTACGGTAGTGTCATTTTTACAATACTATCAGTTTACGTGTTGGTTAACTTCAGACATATTCTAATTATATACATTTTCGTTTAAATCCATTGTATGAAATAATTAATGTAGTGTCCTTTCTCCTTACTAAGCACAATATTCATACGTTACTAACATAACATGTTCACTTTAATCATATGTGTTATGTAGTATAGTATATAGAGCCAAAAGATTTTCGCAAATTCTCATTGAGTTATTTAGTAAGAAAACATTTGTTAAAGGCACGGTCTACTGCAGTTTTAATCACGATGTTTTTATTTTAAATTATACTAGTTTTTTTTTCTTACTTTAGACACAAAATGTGACTAAATTTGGCACTTATGAAACTTTTTTATGTCTCATATTTTTCGCCTAACGTCAAATGTTAGTCAAAATATGCATGATTCCGTTTTTAAGACGACACTAAAACCAACTGGCATACCTAACTGATAACATTCACTGCGGATAAATACGTCGCACGTTACAATTTCACGTATATAAAATTCGAAATTTTTTTTTTAGAGTACAGAAATATTTTATTTTGGAATTTTACATGGCTGGATTTATAGCCTACAGCATCGTTATTCACTGTGAATTTTTTCAGTTTTGCAAGAGTTTGTTTTAGTGTCGTCCTTGAAAAGGAAGCATGTCAATTGTGGGTTTAACGAGCCATTTCGCGAAAACTATGCGAGAAAAAAATATATGAAAGTAAAATTTAGTAAAATTTCGTGTGCAAAACAAGAAAAAAAATTCTGGTGCAAATATAAAAATAAAAACATGGTGATGAAAATTGCTCTACACTGCGCTCTAAAGTGAAATTTACCAGCACATGTAAGAAAATATTACATTTTGAGTGTGATTTGTGTAAGACGGTACTGTGATTGCATTAAGCACACACGAATTTTGCCAATAAATATTCAAGGGTATGTTTTAAATCATCGTAGCTTATTAAAATTGGCGTTTATATTTAGCTCTTAGTTACAACGTGTATCACAGTAAACAATTTTACTTCTACATTGGAACTAGCTTCTCAAAACAATTTGAAAGTTAACAAAAATAATGTAAACATAACGGCAAATGCTTGTAAATTTACAATTACGCCTGAATTTTTAAAAACTATTTTATATACTTGCATATAATTGTTGTTAGTTTACAACAAATTCTCATACACATTACAACAGTAGTTTTAAGCTAACAGAAAACAATTTGGCAACCAGATTCCAGTATTTTTTTTTGTAAAATACAAAGTATTTTGTAAAACGTGACTGACCTTCGAAAGTGTTTTTGATTCACAACGGACAATCGTGACAAAAATGTTTCACCCCAGTACACTTAGATAACTGTCGATTATACTACTTTAATGATCTACGACACTATTTTGTGTGCCTACAATGATCAATATTTTGATATAGGTTTACGGCCTTTGTTTTTTTTGTAAAAGTACGGATTATTTTTACAAATATACATTTGTATATATCACCTTATTTGATTGGTAACTAATATATGCACATGCATTCCACGTTTCTGCTACATAATTTGATTAAAAACAGCTTAGGATAACTACTTAAACTTTCTATAAATTGAGTGGCGACTAGTAGAAAAACATTTTCTTGTAAAGTTAAAAAATATTTTCTGCTTTCACCAGGTTAAGATAAAACTAAATTAGTTAAGTGAATTTTTTTGTTGTTGTTTTGCATTAATTTTTAAATGTTATTTGTTATATAAAATAGCAATAAAGAGAAGAATGAAAATGAAACATTTCTAAAAGTCCACGATAGACTTATGCGAACGCTTATTCAGATACGCAGTGCACTACCGTAGCCAGATATATGAGTAAGCTGCCCAAAATCTTTTGGCAATGTGAACAACTGAAGTGATATTAAGTTCGTTAGTTTTATTACTCAGTTCAAACGTATGTATACCGTAATAATATACTTTAAAAACGATAGCAAATATTCTGAGATATTACCAACTACTTAAAAAGAACAATGTTAATACACCATAAGTCATAGCAGCAAACTACAACCCAAATTACGCTTGTGATCTTGTTAATGTGATAAATTACTAACTTGTGACAGGCCCATATGGTCGCCACCCCGATTTAGTATATTCAATAGTCATAAGTGTCAACCATCATAAATTAATGTGCAATAATAACTATGTCTTGCGACCATTCATTCTCCTCGTCATTGTATCACGATCACATTGCAATAGTTCTCATCGAAATACCATTACTACACCAAGTTTTATGTTAAAAATAAGAAATTG
>PNEQ01038939.1:11153-28572 GCA_003012365.1 Medauroidea extradentata | reverse complement strand
G
This sequence comes from Medauroidea extradentata, assembly GCA_003012365.1. Lineage (NCBI taxonomy): Eukaryota > Metazoa > Arthropoda > Insecta > Phasmatodea > Phasmatidae > Medauroidea > Medauroidea extradentata. The sequence goes on along the minus strand of PNEQ01038939.1, from coordinate 28,571 downwards.
TTGTTACAGTGTAATAGATATGTAGGAATTAAGAGATCAATAATGTGAACAAGTAAATGAACCATTTTATGTAAATGAATGTAAATAGTGACAAGAAATTAAGCAATGATTTAATAAATACGGTTCTGGCCGGAATTGTTGTCCTCGAGAGGCGGGGCCATCGGGTGTAGCTGACTCCTGATTGGCCCAAAAGGAACCGGAGCTTGCTGGGCAAGTAACGGGGGGTTTTGGCGCAAATCGGGGAGAAGCGAGCCGGCGTCGGTCCGGTACGGACGTTGTGAAGCCGAGGAGGTCGTCGGCGAGTCGCGGCGACGGTAGGGCAGAGTGCCACCGTCAGGCGTCGAAGCTAGGCGTCGGGACGCGGGGAGAAGCGAGCCGGCGTCGGTCCGGGACGGACGTGGTCAAGCGAGGTCGTCGTCGGCGAATCGCGGCGACGGTAGGGAGAGTGCCACCGTCAGGCGTCGAAGCTAGGCGTCGATACGCTCAGTATTGTGGGCCGAGGCGCCATCATTGTCGTTGTTTTGGGCGTCGGGACGCCATTAAAAGTTCGCCGAGTCACAAAGTACGTCGGGCCGAGACACCTCTGTGTAGTAAGTGGAGAGAGACAGTGATTGCGCGGCATTTAATATTCCAATTAGTTGCCGGGGCTCCGTGCGCGCGACCGTATTGCTTAAGAGCCACGCCGACAAATCGACATAAGTATCAGTCCGCCCCGAGAGGACAGCAACGACGTGCTACCCGGACAAAAAAGACTTGCAACTCTTTCATTATCTAGTAACATAGTATCCAGAACTTGCACACAGCAACAATAGACGACTAAACACCCGCAGAAACAGTTAATAAATAAATATATATAAAAAAATAAATACAGAAAGAACGTCGTAAACTTAAGGCTTCTGGATACCTCAGAGCTCCGGCGGCAGCAAGGATAGGGCGTTACAGGTTACATTATATTCCTAAATATCTCAGTCACTTTCAAACCTACATATATGCCACCAGTGACTTTTTTGTTCAGTACGATACGGCCCACACTGCTACGGAATCTTTTAGCGAGTTATATCAATACCTTGAAAACTATGAGCAAATAAGTGTTTTTATGCCGATTAAACACTCGAAACCCCGTACTCATAAAATTCTTTCCACATTTTCGTTTACGTGGCAGTATTCTCCTCTTCTCAATGCAGAAAATGGTTTCCATCCGAAAGCGATATCTCAAAAAGTGAGTGAGCTACACGGAATTTAGTTTAACATGTAAAAACCCTATCCTTGCTCCCGCCGCGCTCCGAGGTAGGCAAAAGCCTTAAATTTGACAAAGTTAAAATTCCAGCAAAACCTTGGAAAATGTATAGCTGATCAAAGAACAGTTTAAGTGTAACAACAAATATTGGAAACAATCCCTGAGAAAAATATATCCAACTGAATGAAGTGCAATTTTTTTATCTTGTGTTTCTAAATTTACATTGCTTGAACGTAAATATTCACATTATATTTATACACTGACGACTAGGATTTTTGTTCTTTTGGTATTGAGCTTACTTGCCAATTAATGGAAAGTTATTAACTAACAAAACATATTTCTGTCCCTAGTAATCTCATGTACAAGAACAATTTTACGTGAATGAAATTGTTGTTATATGAATAAATTTGTTTACTAATGCTCTATCAAGTTCATTAACATGAATTGTTCGTGTTTATAGATTTAAATGTGTATTTTTTTACGTTTTATCATTAATTCAGTATTTTTAATGGTACGAGGTAAATAATGTTTTGCCATGTTTATGTTTCAGTTAACATCGCAGGGTTTATATCAGGTACAGCATATGGTTGGAATGCGGCTATTCTTCCGCTTCTTCAGTCTGGAAATTCTACGCTCAGAATTCCACCAATCACAGAATATGATGCGTCTTGGTTGGCATCGCTCATTAATTTAATCCGCATTTTCGCAACGCCTGTATTCATGTACATCAATGATCGTCATGATCGCAAGACAACAGGTTACATAATTGCAGCTACGAGTATTCTCAGTTGGGCTATGCTGCTGTATTCCAACTATGTTCCCATTATATTTTCCGCCAGGTACGTTACAAGGTAACTATAATCTATTTACGTACACAGTTTAGGCTTCATGCAAATTAAAAAAAATATATATATTGATAATCGCAATGTTTAATAATGTAAAATGTAATTGAAACTTTTAAAATACTAAAATGAAATATTTTTTAGTCATTACTTCAAAATGAATTTGTACTTTTATAACACCAACAGTAATACAGTCTGTGAAACAAATTATAACACAATCTAAAAAAAAAAAAATCATGAAACGGAAGTATTTCCGTTATCCTATGACGCTGTCTTCCGCTGACAATTACAACAACACAGTGAAGCGGACACTTATAAATGTATTACTTTGAGAATAAAAATAGAACATAATTAGAATTAAATGTAGTCTGTTAACCATAGATGATTTCTATACGTAAGACTTTACCCGTTAAGATATTTGCTTTAATTAGCTCGTGCTGTAAATCAGTAAGGAAAAGGAAATGAAGAAACTAATAAAGATTTGTAATTATTTTAAATATTTGAAATGTTAATTTATATTTCTAAATAAATACACACACATTAATATTTTTGCATACATTGTAAAAAACCTGTCACTGAATGTGTTAACATGATATCCAATTTAAAAAATACTTAAGAGGACGAAAAACTAATTCCCTGAACAGGAACTAAGTGAACCTCTTATATATGTACATATCTGCCTCATTAATATTTAATGTGTTATTGTAACATTTTATCCACTTAATGACCTTGATAAAGTTAGGTGAAATAATAACCATGTAGTAAATTTACTAAAGAGACAGTGGTAGACAGAACGCCCATAATAAAAATTTTTGTATGAAAAAATTATAATAGATTGTTTCAATCAGTAATTAAAGGTAAATCTTTTTTAGACGACCAATGAAATATGTTCAGTTTACTTTAAACCATTTCAAAATGTCGAATTACGTCAAAAGAACTAAAGTAAAAAATTATAGTTATAACAATGTTTTGTATTAAAATATTTTTTATCATTATGTCTAGCAAAATATTAAGTTTTATGATAATCAGCTACACAAACAAAAGCGGGTAAACAAATTTAAAAAAAAGATACTCTATTACAGATTCACTGTGGGTTGCGCAGAAAAACTCTGCTACATGTACCCGTTTTTTTTTGGTAAAAGCATAAGTTTAAAAATATATATAATTTTTATAATTTTTATTATATACTATTACGAAATTTCATACAGATAAAACAATAACATCGTAATTGAAATAATAATTTGAAATCAGAATTTTACTATACGGTGACTACATTTTTTGTCTTGAAATAAATCTGCATTTGGATTTATTTCTACAAGTATTATAAGGACTACTGTTGCGGACTGCGGGCAGTGACTAAAATACTGCGTTTATAGGTTTTTGGGTTATGAAACTGTTAAACGGAGAAGCCCTTCTAGAAATACCGTAAATGGGGGTGGCTTTGAACATTGAGGGTGACATTGGGACATTACACAAAACACTTCCTAGCATATATAGTAGACGTGAATAAATAAATTCACTTGCGACGAATTTCTAATAGTAAATTTCCCTCATGACATTAAGGTAACGTCTATTCAAGTTGGCAATTAAAGAAAACAAAAAAAGGCATGAAAGTTTCCCAAAGTCACCTCACGTTTCCAAAATAACCCCCGGTTACGGTATTCAAATATGAAGAAGTTTGTAAAAATAATAACTAAAACAGTTGTGTTGTAATTTTCAGAGTCATTATTGGAATTGCATCCGGAGGTATAGTTCTTCTAGTTCCAATGTTCACCAGCGATTTCGCCGAAGATGACATCAAAGGACAACTTGCTGGTATTTTCGGATTGTCGGTGAACTTGGGCGCGACCTTCTCGTATGCGATGGGGAGCTATACGTCCTACTCAATTTACCACATATCATGTCTCATGGCGCCTGTGGTCTTCGCCGCTACTTTCTTCTAGTGCCGGAGTCACCATTGTACCTCATGGCGGAGAGACGGTCAGAAGAAGCTAAAAACTCACTTCGGTGGTTCAGAAGCGGCCAAGACTGTGATTTTGAGCTAGAGCGTCTGCGGCTGAGAGCGAAGGACGTCTTGGCGAAAAGAAACAAAAAGGTCATATTTGTTGTGTTGTCTTGTCTACAGTCATTTCCGTCATTGAGTTCATTTCTGTTGTCTTTGTTCATAATTGTTGCCTTTTTCATGCACTTTGTATGATCCTTGTCTGTTTTGACACAAATTTATAATACTTTTTTTTTTTTTTAAGTTTCGGTTACACACCGACTACGTTCCTAATTCGGAATTATTTATTTGTTTGTAGACTACTGATATTTCCGGCCTCCGTTGCATATTTCATAGATTTTTTTTTTTTTTACTAATTGACCATGATAAATCATTTTATGAAATTTTGGGTTTTCTGCGATTCAGCAACACTTGCTGTCAATGGCATGTATCCAATAAAACATTCTAGTTCTTCAAATATTCTCATTCGCAAAATTATTTTAAAGATCAAACCTATAAGACGTCGTCAAAAATTCACAATTTGTAAGGAAAGTTAATGTTATTTAACACACTAATTTTGGGTTTTCTAACACGGCTGCTTGTGTTCCAGATTACATGTGAAGGCCTGTACGACAAAGCCACAATGAGAGGTCTTCTAATCGCCATGGGACTCTTAACAAACAAGCATTTCAGCGGAGTGACGGTTATCACAACTTTCACCGTGACCATCTTCCAGAAGTCTGGCTCAACGATGTCTCCCAGCTTGTCGACTATTATCATCGGTGCGTTATTGACTATCGGAACTCTGCTGTCAGCCCTAGTGATAGAGAAGGCTGGCAGGAGGCCGCTGATACTGTACTCTGACATCATCTTCGACGTCTGTCTCGCTGTCTTGGGGACGTACCAGTACCTGAGGAGCATCGGCTGGGACACTACGCAGTTTGGGTGGGTCCCTCTGGCCTGCTTGTCGCTGTACATCCTGGGAATGTCACTGGCCCTGGGACCACTCGCATTCACCATATCCACGGAGATGGTGAGCGCACATTCCAAAGGTGAGGTGCAGACGGCCTGCACCATATACGGCGCGCTGGTCGCCTTCGCATCTTCACTCAGCTATGTGCCACTCGCCTCGGCACTGGGACAGCACGGCACTTTCTGGCTGTACTCCGCCGTCTGCTTCGTCGGGTCGGCGTGCGTCTACCTATTGATGCCGGAGACGAAGAACAGGAGCGTGGAAGACGTCGTCCAGCAGCTGAAGAGCGAGCACTACATACGTTTCATCGTGAGAAGGCCGCCCAGCCGCGCTTAGCAATACGGAAAACAGGACAGGGTAATTACGCACACTGAAAACGACACAAACTTCTCTAGTGATTAATAAATAGTATTTTATAAATAACAAGTGTATTACTTATAACACCTTAGTGTTTGGGTTTAAATGTAAATGTATGAAACACTGTACTGAAAAGGAAGTACTGTTATAGGTATCCTACTGATAAAATAAGACAACAGTTAATTTCGGTTGTTGTTACTATTATGATTGCTCTAACATTTGAATCTGTCATTTGGGAAACAACATAAGACCATTTTTGTACCGATATTAGTAGTGGTTAAAATTATTTTTTACAGAGGTAAATACGCTTATTATTAATCCGTATTGAGTATGAGTTTAGTTGAAAAAAAAGAGAACATATTTCATTGACTAACCTTGTAAAACATGTTTATCACACCAACAACTAATATTGTTACAAAATTCACTTATGCTATTTCTCAAATTGCTGATTCAATTTGTTTCTTTATTTAACAGAACAAATAGTTGTAGCAACAACGCATTATGTATCTATAACCAAACTGGATTATGGTCTCTATTTTAACAGAAGCGTGGTACCTACTACGAAACTTTTCTTTCAGAGTTAGTCATGTTATTTCACTGCTTTGCTTATGTTTTATTCCGAGTGCAAAAAATTTACAAGTAATCTCTATTTTGTAATAAATATATTATTTTATTATTTGCTAATTTTAATAATGCTAAAGCACCACACAAATAGTTTGATGAAAACGTACAGCAATATTACACCACACACTTCTTTCAAAGAATACATTTCGTTTTTACAAACAATACATCCAGATCAGCAATAACAGAATATTCATTATGAATATTAAAAAAAAAAAAGCGAATGATAATAACTATGACGTAAATCAATTCTGAGTAGTTACTGACTTTTTGAACGTCCTCGCCATATAAACAGAGATATTATGTAGAATTCTATCTGTGAGTAAAATAAACAGGTTATTCTTTTTAAAAAGCCGATAGACGACCCGCTGTCGTAAAAACCAACCGGAAGAGGCAGATAATGGATAGTTAGGTAAGTAATTGTCCTTTTTACAGTGGCTACTTGGACAGTCAGTCACAAAAATACATTGAGGTTTACTTCACAAAGACCTCGTTCAACTTAATATTTCAGTCTGTTTAATAACGTAATATTGCCAACTGTACATTCTAAACAAACGTATCTCCAGCTGAAAGCCAAGACAGTCTATATACATTTTTAACTAAATTGTTATATTACTATGAATAATTATTCTAATAAATTTTGTAATTTAAATTTTTTTTTATCTTTAGCTGAATTCTAACCATCCCCCCCCCCCCCATAAGATAGAAGGAAAGGGGGGTTGACATAATTGTCCTGGCACCGGTGCCGTAATCAGAAGCGGAGGTCCACGGGTCCTCTCTCGGGAAAATGTCAGGTTCTAGGTGCAAAATGGTGGTACTTAAGCAATTTTTAAACCTAAATATACAATATACGTTGAGCAGAAATTTCAGAATTTTTAAGTGTGTAATTTATAATTTTATACAACGAACTTGAAAAAATATTAACATTAATTTAGTCCAAATATCTTTACTTCAATTTATGTAGTATTAATCTTGTGAGTATGCCGGTCACGGGAACCAGAAAAAATTTCTCGTGGAACCGGATCACTCCCGATATTCTACATGCACTAAAATCACGTGCTACGTAACAATCTAACTATTTTGCAGACATTTAAACACTTGAATTCGTACGCAAATTTTGTTTAAATTTGTGCTTTAATGTACATAGTTCAACTTTATATTTTCGAAAATCTTGAGTTTACTTATTAACACCTCTGAATTCATATTGTTAGGTTAAGAAAATAATTAAATCTATATTTGGCTGTAACTGCAAAAATTAATTTATACTGGTGTTCACGAAGACGTTTAAGAAATAAATCAAATGTAGTAATTAAATACACGTACTCTACATGTTTGAAATAATCTATGCTAACTGAAATTATAATCTATAAATTTAAATAATCCTTCGTTGATATTTATACCTGTCTACTAAACCTAAATCTCTGTTGACTATTAAGGGGAAGAAAGGACTTGAAATGAGTTTTCGATTATTCCTCCATATCTAACAAACTCATCGAGATATATAGTTAGTTTTTACTTCAAAATTATTACCTAAATACATGAAAAGTAGTTTCAGGGTTTTTCGATATTTGACTCCCATGAGAAAATATGGTTAATATTAATATTTTACGTAGCTGAAACCGAATAGGCTTTATATGTGATTTGTGTGTCACTTAGATATTTATACAAATGACTAAGATTGGATTTCAAAACATTTCGAAATTCGATACATTACGGCGGTGGAAAGACACGAAAAATGTTTTTAATTATTCCTCCTTATCTTTTGAATCACTTGAAATATCGAAGTGATTTTGGCTCCAGAATTATGCTGCTTACGATAATACCCTAAATACTATTTCATGATTTTGCCAAAATAGGCCACATAAGGTTAAAAAAATGTGTTTTCGATTCATAAACGAGATATTTTGTCATCGACACCGTTAACATTTAGATAGCGATGTCATTTTTGCTTGAGAACGATGCTACATGAATACCTAGAAAGTAATATTACGGTTTTTTTTTTTAATTCGGTACCTACGGAGGTGAAATTGGCGTAAGAGGTGAAAAGTCAATGAATAGTTGACATACCTTGGACCCAGCGGTAAGATACCCATAAAATATTCCAACATGTTATGTAATGTTTCTTATAAATTTAGTCTCTAAGGGAGTGAAAATAAATTAAAAATGCTTTACGAATTAATATCCTCGACATCGTTCGAATCATTCGAGATATAGATAGGTAGGTATTTAGGCTTTGCGTTTCGTCATCAACAAGGCCATTAGCGACGATGACACATAACTTCATAACTTGGTATAACTTATAACAAAAGTACGTAAGGAGAGAAGTTGGCCATAGGCCTTTGATAAGAAAACATCCCAGCATTCGCCTGGAGCGATTTAGGGAAATCATGGAAAATTTAAAATAAGAATGGCCGTTTCGATACCCGGGTCCTGCAGAATGTGAGTCCAATGTGTAACCGCGGCGCCCGCCGCACTGTGGTTCCGAATGACTTTTTAAGCGCAAAAATTCCGAAAATCCAGTATTTTATTAGGATGTTAAAGATAGGCTCATTGTATTCTTGTTTATTCACTTCACAGCTCTACCAAATTTTTATTAATTTTCTTAATTATATGTGTCTCCAGGAAGTCTTATACTAGCACATGTACGATATAAATTTGTTCCTTGGTATCTTATAATTAGACAAAATCGGTGTGAAATGTTTTGGTTTCATAGTTGAGTTTCAGCGATGCGTATTTTTATCTGAAAGAGTTTAACCATAGTTACAAAACAATTTGCTGTCAATGTTTTGACTATATTGCATCTTTTTAAAGTATCTCATATTTTTATACTTATTTTTCGTTAATCCTTCAATAGAAAAAGAGCGAACACAGGTGGACAGTTAATCCTACATGCTAAATGTAGCTCTGTATCTGGTTAACAGTGTAAACAAAATATCAGCTGCGCGTGTTTGCACGCTTGTGAGAATTGTAGCAAATGTCTGTGTATTTGTTGCGCCCCAGATATCCTGTAAAGCGAGCCATCACAACTGACAGTATAGTCAACGAGTTGAAGATTGTCTTATCTCGTTGTTGATAACAGGTTATGGGAATGTATTAGTGCCATAAACATAATGTCGATGTCCAGGTTATTGTGCTGTCACTAAAGCCGTATCAGAATCTAGCGATATAAGTGTACATAGGAAGCAACGTCATGTCATTCGAGAATATATCTGATCTATGTGTCGCGTGGTAGTGAAATATCATTTATCGAAAGTTACAATTTTTCTATTTGTTGTAGCGCTGAATATTCTCTTTAAATACAAGATGCGTTAACTTCCAAACTTCTCGCCCAGATATGACTAGAAGAGAACTCTGCAGCTTGTTTATCAAAACTAAGAGTAAGGAACAAATATTGCTGCACACAATTTCCTCTCTTATCCAAGGGCGGCTCCAAAGGATGGGGGCGAGAGCCCCGCCTCCCCCCGAGCCATCAGGTAGAAAAAAATCGAATCCGAGATGGACAAATGGTGAAAGCTTGGCAAGGCGGGGAGAGGGAAAGACTCCTATAAAAAATGTAGGCAGTGCCCTCTCAAGGGTTGATATGACTGACCAGTGAAAGTTGAACTGACAGAGGCATAAGGGAGGGAGAGAATTTTCAACGTTAATCTATGGCATCTCCTGTTACGTGCAACAAGGCAGTAAGTTATATTATTGTTGTGATATGAGAGTGGTTGTTTACCGCCGTCATCCAGCTGCAATGGATTTGACAGTTTGATCTGGTGACTAGGCCATTGAATCTAATATCTTTCATTTTAAGCATTGTAGTAAGCACTTTCAATCTTAAAATAAGGCTCTTAAGAATTAGCTTTTACCTTTAGCGCTAACGGGATATGTGTACACACTTTTCCGCAGCAGTCAGTTTAAATTTGCAACTATGAACCTTTCATTCAATGTAAGTGTTTTCTTTACAATAAATATCGTTTAACGAAGGAGGACCAACTCTATCATTTGCATTAATTCGTTGACGAAGCGTGCACATATGCGAAAAAAAGATTTTTATTAACAGTTGCATTGTTGCTACTCAACTGACAGTTAGGATAGATTTCTTGTTTTTATAAATGGATTAGTTCATGCCTTTCATTGTAAATTTTAACAAAAACTTTTCTTTCTTAAAAATTACGGTGTGGAACATATATATCTGCATAATAGTTATATAAGAAACTGGTGAGATTTTCATTACAGTGAATTCTGAACTTTGAAGTGTTTCGAGAAGACGGGAGCAGATGTCAGCTCCAGAAAAATCGTGAAAAGTCGGTCTTTAGAAATATGCTGTGTCCTTTTGTGCCCTCATCGCTGTGTCTAGTGTTTTGTCTGTGACGTCGTCGTTTTCCTGTCTTGTGTTCATTACTGTCTGTGTCCCAGTATTGTCTGTGCTGTATTTATTGTTCTGTCCTGAGTTATACAGATTAATTTTTTTTTTTTGTATTTTGTCTTTTATTTTTTGATGTTTTATTTTCCTTTATCTGTTGTTCACTAACACCTTATTGGATTTTTCATTATCTGTTGCTTTGGTTTATGGATGCGTTGACTACATCCAAACTAAGCTTGTTTTCTCTTTTTCGATTTTGTTTGTTTGCTTTTTCTAAGTCTCAGTCTGAGATTTCTGGGACGACATGGTATTACATTGGCGTATGTCCACAATAGCACAGAATGTTTATAGGCAGATATAAGGAAAACTAAAGTGGAAATTAAATATTTTTTCTACTCTGTGCGATAGGTGTATTCTGAGAAAGTATTAGGTTTTAGTCTCAATATATTACTACTAACAATTCTTATCACTGTTGGTAGTGGCGATATTAACACGTTGCCAAAATAATCCAGGAACTCTGTTAATTGAATTCTTACAAATTTCGTAAGATAAAATTCACGACCATAATCGTATGGCATTTCCTTTGAGTTTATGTACCCTAAGAAGTGAGGATAATCACGTGTTTACTTTACGTTAACATGCAAATATAAACATTTATCAAAATTTCGGTATTTTACTTTATCGTACAAAGATGTTTATTCAATGTTCTATAAGTGGGCAATCTTAGTACAGTTATTGAGAAAATAATGGTTAGCAGTCGACCTATGCCAGAAATGATGTAACACTTCAAGCATAACTGAGGAATTATCTACTGATATAAGCAGAACATGTAAGATTAATCAAATTTTAGTGCAGTTTCTTATAAATCAATAAGAAAAAAATAGTAAAATACTCTTTCAATGTTCTAAAGCATAATTATGGCATATATGTTATGTAGGTAACACGATATCTGGTTCTTGTTTGTCATTTACATTTTTTCAAGGTTGTTTGGTAATTGCCTCAAACACAGTACGGTTCTAGAATATCATCAACGTGCGTTCACTGACCACAAGACCGATTTTCATCCTCTATTCACCAAAAGCGTGTATGTCATTACTGGCCATTTGTCCCACACAATATAAAAAATTACAGTGCGAAACTTGCGCACACTGAATTTCATAATGCTCATATGAGGTGTATTATATGCCAAATGTCTTTCCCACGTTCCACAGCACTCCTTGTACAGTGCGTTTTTTACTTTTCCCGTCCCATGTTAAGGGAATTAACGTTCATTTCTAGAATACCATGAATCACAGCATAGAAAGTCAAGCCAAATTCATATTGAAATTAAAATATGCTTCTTACATAAGCTGATCAATCATTACGTAATCTGGAATGACACGTCCGATCTGCAATAAAAGTGTGTGAAACGTTATTTTCTCATGGTTAGGAGTTGTTATCGGCCAGTCAAATTATAATGGATTGCATATCATTGTTTGATGAATATGTAGTAACGAAATTGACAGTATGCATTTACGATTTGATATTTTTCAAGTATACACGTACTTTTATGAGTACCTTTCAACTTTTTAAAGTTAATATCTCTTGTTCGATAAAAACAAGGAAAAAGCTCTCTGGATACCTCTCAAAATCAGACATACCGTAAACTTTGAGCCTTTTCGGGGTTACTTTGACAACTCAAAATATTAGGTTTTTTTCTGGTAAATAAACATATAATCTGAGCCTAGCGTTTAAAAAATTTCTTCAGTCCTTATAGTTAATGTTTGAATCTTTCGTCACTAAACGACATAAAAACCAAAATTTTCAGTGGTCAAAGTAACCCCGGTTTACGGTAACGCATGTGGTACGTTAACTTGTTTGTTTAATTAGAATTAATTTTCCAACGTACTTAAACCACAATTTCAAAAGAATTTGCTCCTTTCTTATGTTTTACAGTAGCTGTGAATTTTTATAGCTCCATTTGAGTCACGAAAATGCTGACACGTGGTGTTCGTTCGTGAACGACAATTTAGACATTTGAAGGATAGATCCCGGTACAGTAAGGACTGCCTACATTTTTTCGTGTATTTTTTAAAAGACTCATCTACGTAAATTGTACGTTATTTTCAGTACTGGTAACACAACGCATACAAAGTCAAATTAAAATGTGTCTGAAGTTCCAAATTCCGGTAAAACCTTGAAAGGTGATAAGAGTGTACAATCTCTATTGTCAACGAATATATTTTTCCAACAAGGGTAAAGAATTCAGTATATACCTTTAATGACGCTGACAGATATAATATTTGCAGGTAAATATATAAACATAACGTCGATGACCATGTTCACTGCAGCAACATAGAATACAAATGACATTCGTTTCCAAAATATTCCAATAGCTTACACTCTGCAACATTTCTACTTCTTCAATTTATCTTATGGTTGGGTGAGAATTTCATAGAAATGCTGAAAAAGTTTCTTGAGTTAAAATGTATTAAATTTTTTAAGTATAGTGAAAATAAAATGCTTCTGAGTGTTAATTATCTTCATTTTATATTATAAATACTTTATTGAGGTAACGTATAACTTTAGGGTAATAGCCTACCTTACTATAATTTTAATAAATATTATTTGTAATAAATTTATGTAACAGAGTAATTGATTTTATCAAATCAATGATTCACTTCCGGTTCATCAGAAATGTAAAATGTGTAACAATTACAAATACCTATTGCTTTTAGTTAATTTCGGTTTTATTTTACTAGTGGGAGGCATTTAATTTATTCAATTTATTTTGCAATTAAATAAAAATAGAGGAATGTGTATTCGGTTATTTAAATTTAGCTGCGACATGAGATAACATTTTTGTTCAAACAAAAAAATTAGGAGTCCGTCAGCTATACGACATAGTTTTGTTACTTTAGAAACTTTTAAATAAAGCCTTTATTGAGGAACACTTACATTTAATTCATATAATGTAACTTATTTGCTACGTACTCTGATTTTTCGAGACGAAGTGAACTACGATGGCAGATAATTAGTTTAATTAAGTAAATTCCTTTTTAACTTACACATTAGCTAAATTATTTATACCTATTTTCTGAATAAATTACGTAATGCAGTAAATCATTTTGCACCGAAGTTACAGACCAATTTTACAATATTGGCTCTCATCTGGGTATAAAACACTATTTTCTCGAAACTCCGGCCTTTACCCAATACATATTGTCGACAGGAGGTCGTCAACGACGAAATGAGTGCTTCGGACATACATGCGCAGACAAGTCATTGGTAAGGAACAATCGCAACATTTGCTTTAATTAATTTCGGAGAACCATATAAGTCAATATTCAGGATGGCAGGATCTGAAAATCGAATTTTCGTTCTTCCGAATGCGACTCGAGCCTGTTACTGGTGCGCCTTCTCGTTCAGGCATGCTTCAAACCACCAAGTACATTTCAATCAAGTGAAATAAAATCTGCCATCACTGATAAAATTTGAAAATTGCCCTCGAATATACATGTAATATTTTGTGCTCGATAAAGCTTTTAATTCTACAGACAAATCAAATATCAAAATAAAGCGTATATTTGATATTTATTCTGCTGTTTTATTTTCTTCGATAATATTTCTGAAGAGCAAAATATTAAATTAAAATTTGTACTATTGGAAATTGGTTAAATAAACATATAACTTCCGAAACGTTAGTGACACAAGGATGTTAAATAGTTGCAAAAAATGTTATAAAAACATTTTTCTAGTTAGATTTTTAATTTTATAATTGAGAAAAATTTTAGTTTAATATTATTTAATAAACTAACCTTTAATTAAAAATGTTTATATGTTAAACGTTTCAGTCACGTGGGAAATATTTTCTCCGAAATTTTATCAAACAATATTTTTAATTAATAGCTGTGTTCAGAATGCAATTTTAAAAAGTGACATGATCCCAGTATCGCATGTTGGTTTTAGGAATGTTTACAAAATAATCCTCTTTTACCTATACATTTAAATGTGGTAATGTTTTAATTTAGGTTTCACTATTTGGTAAAATATATTAATTTTCAGAAATGTATACCATCAATAATTTAAGAAACAAAAAGAACAACTGTATCCAATAAGATTCTAAACATATGTAGTAGTAATGCCCCCAAATATCGTAGTAAACTGTTAATCTGCTTCTTTTTCTTTTAATCTGTTTAACAAAAGAAGCCTTAAATCATAATTTATTAAATTTAATAGAACTGTTTACTATAAAAATGCATGAAGTGCGTAATTGCATCGTGATATAAAAATTTTCTGTAACTGTGTTAACCAAGTTCCTTGTTCAGCCTTATCTATACCGTAAAAGTTTTAGAGTGTGTGTGTTACTGAGAATATGACAGATATAACGGAGCTCTGCTGTCCTCGGCCCAACAATGACTGGCAAGTTTTTAGAGATGTAATTCTCTGTGGCGTATAGGTGGTCATAAATTATTGCACAAGATGAAATGCAGTTTCATAGCACAGTTATGGGAATACATGCTTTCATATGCTGATTCACAGTAATAAATATTTCTATAGTAAAAAATTATAATATAACAACAAAAGTATGTCGTAAAAAAAACACGTTGAAACGCATAATTGTACAATACACTTTTACTTATGATTTAAAAGATACATAAGTTTTTATCTACATTTACATTTAAATACTATACATGTATTGTTTATTAAATTGGAAACCTGTTTATATATCTGTCCTGTTTTATAAACAATGTAACAAAAGTATTTTGGTAAGTAATTACATTATAGAAAGTATATTTAGTATTCAAACTGCCATAAATACCCTCGCAAATGTAATTGGAAAGTACGCGTAAAACAGTGCAGGATATGTGATTCTTTTAACGCATTCGACCGCTTCATAATAGATTGACCTCACAAATATACTATTTAAGAAGCATTGACAAAACTTATTTTTCGATATTCCTTAACTCTTAAAGAAATACTTAATTGGTAACCGTAGGAAAACTATCTGTTATGTAGAGCGTGCGAGGAAGAAAATTCTTTTAAATGGACAGCAGGCAACAAACACAATATATGCGAACATTAGATTTATTTCGTCAATGAAGACTTAATATTTTGTGCACAATAACAAGCGTCAATTTAATTATCACTCGGTAGTCAAACAACAATAATAAAGAATAACATCATCTCGGGAAAAGAGATTATTAAAAACTGCCTGGATTTGTTTGTATGGACATACTCCATTGCGAAATAAATGACTGTCACAAGAAAACTAAAAGTAAAAATAAGACAAGAAAACATAAATAAGCAGAGTATGCTTTAGTCATCAGGATACATACACAACATGAAATTCCAAAACTGGAATCATGTCAGATAAAACAAGGAACAAACAGAAAAAAAAAACCTAGGTTGACATGCGACACAACGATGAGACGAAACAAAAACACAAACAGAATTACAGCAAACGACACAACGATGAGACGAAACAAAAACACAAACAGAATTACAGCAAACGACACAACGATGAGACTAAACAAAACACTAAGATGTCGGACACAAACAGAAAAAACGACAGACAACACAAACGATGAGACGAAATAAAACACAGTAGTTTTCCAAACAGTCAGTATGAACGACGTTTCGGGAACTGGAATCTGTTCCCGTCATCAGGTAAAAACCATGGGTTTATATAGGGTAAAGCCCCTTATCGTGCTCAGCCAATGGGAGACGAGCTGTCTCCTGATTGGTCGCGCAGCATGTTTTGACTCTGATTGGTTGTGATGGATCGAGTGTTTGTTTTTATTTTGTGCTGTAAATTTGTTTCTCTTTTAATCAATAGGATCCACATATGTTTTAATTCAATGCTCTGTTGACTGAAAATATTACTATTGCTAATAATAACGGCTGATTCTTTTATTTTTCTTTTAATTTTGTCAGTTTCCTGTGTAAGTGGTTTAGATTCTTCCCAAATGATTTTGTGGCTATTTTCCCATGCATGTTCGGCCAGTCTAGATTTTTGGGTTTCGCCTTTTTAGCAATTATTTTTATGTTCTTTAATGCGGGTTGATAGAGCTCTGCCAGTTTCACCAATGTACATATGGCCACATTCGCAGGGTATCTGATATACACAGTTGTGTGATTGTAGTTTTTCTGTGGCTGGTTTCACCCTGGTAACCATACTTTTAATAGTTGCTTTAGATCGGAATGCTGTTCGAAGTCCGTATTTGTTTCCTAGACGTCTTATTTTTTTAGAAAGGCCTTGAACAGACGGAATAACTAGGGTTCCTGATGGCTTTTCTGTTTCTGTGGGCTTAAGTGTTCTGTTTGTTTTCATGTGCTGTTTGATGGTATTGGTTGGGTAACCATTGGCTGTGAGTTCTTTTATTATTTGATTGTGTTCTTCAGCTACGGATTTCTTGTTGGAACAAATAATCTCAGCTCGGTTGGCTAGTGTGCGAATTATGCCAGTTTTTGTGCTTTTAGGGTGGTTGGATGCAACATATAGGTATTTGCCTGTATGTGTAGGTTTCCTGTATACTTTGGTTTCGAGACTGCTGTTTTCCCTGCTAACTAGTACGTCCATAAAAGGAATGCTGCCATTGGTTTCTTTCTCATAGGTGAATTTTATTGATGGCCTCAATGAGTTTAGAAAGTTCACAAATTCCTCCAGGGTTTCAGGTCCGTGTTGCCAGATAGTAAAAGTGTCATCTACATAACGGAGCCAGATTTTAGGAGGGCTATTGCTTTGGCTAAGTGCTTCCTCCTCAAAGTTCTCCATGAATATGTTCGCCATGAATGGTGAAAGTGAAGAGCCCATTGCCATGCCGTCTGTTTGTTTGTAGAAACTGTCATTTAACTGGAAATATGTTGTGGTGACACAAAGGGTAATCATTTCCATGATGGACGGAATTGGTATGGTTGTTCTGTCATTTAGGTTTGGATCAGCTTCCAGCTTGGCCTTGACAATGTTGAGAGTTTCAGCCACAGGTACATTGGTAAAAAGGCTTTGGACATCAAAGCTCACTAGGGTGTCAGTGTTTTCTATTTTCAATGTTTTGGCTATGGAAATAAAATGATTAG
>PNEQ01038939.1:0-11053 GCA_003012365.1 Medauroidea extradentata | reverse complement strand
ATTTTGGCATGGAGCATTGCAACAGCTGATAATCGGGCGCAGAGGCATGTCAGGTTTACGGATTTTTGGAAGACCATATATGTGGGGTGATCTACTGCTGTGTGGTGTAAGCTCTGATCTTAATTTGTCTGGAAAGTGACTTTGATGTTTTTTCAAAATTTGGTACACTTTTCGTTCTATGCTGGCAGTGGGATCTTTTTCAAGGTGTGTGTATTTTTCAGTGATAATGAGATCTGTGATTTTTTTGTCATAATCTGATTTATCTAGTACTACAGTAGCACGGCCCTTATCTTCCGGAAGGATTACAATGCCAGGGTCAGATTTTAGATTTTTGATAGCTTTGAGTTCATCAGGAGAGATATTAGGTTTTGGTGGGCCAGCTGAATTAATCGCTGTGCGTACAGAAAGAAACCAATGGCAGCATTCCTTTTCTGGACGTACTAGTTAGCAGGGAAAACTGCAGTCTCGAAACCAAAGTATACAGGAAACCTACACATACAGGCCAATACCTACATTTTGCTTCCAACCACCCTAAAAGCACAAAAACTGGCATAATTCACGCACTAGCCAACCGAGCTGAGATTATTTGTTCCAACAAGAAATCCGTAGCTGAAGAACACAATCAAATAATAAAAGAACTCACAGCCAATGGTTACCCAACAAACACCATCAAACAGCACATGAAAACAAACAGAACACTTAAGCCCACAGAAACAGAAAAGCCATCAGGAACCCTAGTTATTCCGTATGTTCGAGGCCTTTCTGAAAAAATAAGACTTCTAGGAAACAAATACGGACTTCGAACAGCATTCCGATCTAAAGCAACTATTAAAAGTATGGTTACCAGGGTGAAACCAGCCACAGAAAAACTACAAACACACAACTGTGTATATCAGATACCCTGCGAATGTGGCCATATGTACATTGGTGAAACTGGCAGAGCTCTATCAACCCGCATTAAAGAACATAAAAATAATTGCTAAAAAGGCGAAACCCAAAAATCTAGACTGGCCGAACATGCATGGGAAAATAGCCACAAAATCATTTGGGAAGAATCTAAACCACTTACACAGGAAACTGACAAAATTAAAAGAAAAATAAAAGAATCAGCCGTTATTATTAGCAATAGTAATATTTTCAGTCAACAGAGCATTGAATTAAAACATATGTGGATCCCATTGATTAAAAGAGAAACAAATTTACAGCACAAAATAAAAACAAACACTCGACCCATCACAACCAATCAGAGTCAAAACATGCTGCGCGACCAATCAGGAGACAGCTCGTCTCCCATTGGCTGAGCACGATAAGGGGCTTTACCCTATATAAACCCATGGTTTTTCCAGTCTCATCAGTCGCACACGTGTTCTTGAACTCTACCTGATGACGGGAACAGATTCCAGTTCCCGAAACGTCGTTCATACTGACTGTTTGGAAAACTACTGTGTTTTATTTCGTCTCATCGTTTGTGTTGTCTGTCGTTTTTTCTTTTTGTGTCCGACATCTTAGTGTTTTGTTTAGTCTCATCGTTGTGTCGTTTGCTGTAATTCTGTTTGTGTTTTTGTTTCGTCTCATCGTTGTGTCGCATGTCAACCTAGGTTTTTTTTCTGTTTGTTCCTTGTTTTATCTGACCAGATTCCAGTTTTGGAATTTCATGTTGTGTATGTATCATGATGACTAAAGCATACTCTGCTTATTTATGTTTTCTTGTCTTATTTTTACTTTTAGTTTTCTTGTGACAGTCATTTATTTCGCAGTGGAGTATGTCCATACAAACTAATCCAGTCGTGCACTTCCATTGCACTGTTCTTTCAAAGATCATATTAAAAACTGCCTAGTACAATGTACATAGTAAGAACTGTTTGTATTAAACTTATATATGCATTTTTTAAGCAGTCAAAATGGTGCAGGTTTATGTAAGCCCTGACTTACATGATGGAATATACTCGCTGGGCAAAATGAATATTTATTGACTTTATGTGCCAAAAGGCATTTGCTTTTAGTTAATTATTTACCATCGTACTTATGTTGACATAAAGCAAAACTTTTGTCGATAATTCGTAACGAGTATTAAGTGTGTAATACCCATATAGGAAGAAATTTTGGCCAGCACTTATAAAGGGCGCATGAAGTGTGTTGTAACGTATCATGCCAATTTGTTTCTAAGTAGAACAGTTAAAATAATTCCAAATACATTTATGTATTCAGAACACACTCGCCTAGATATAATTCCACAAATAAGAAGAGAAGTGCCTTTATTATAAAAACATATGTTTGGGCCCGTCAAAATTACTGAAAACTATTATTTTTTCCGGACTGATGCGAATTGCAAAGTGTTGCCCAGATACGCAAAACTCATCACTACTGGCGCGTGTTAGCCTTTACTACATTTTATCGACAAAATAAATTCATAGGTTTATCTCTTAAAGTAGCGAGTCTTGTGAAGGTGGCAGTCTGATCATTATCGCTCCTTTATCCTGCGTTACGCTATAATAAAATAATTAATCCAGTAATTAGGCCTCTTAGCAGTGAGATTTTCAGGGACATTGGTGAGTGATTTAAGATGAAGATGGAGTGAGTATGGAGCAAAACTAAGATGTTGGTACAGGGGAAGCGAGATATTTCTGAGAATACCCGTCGACCATCGGCATCGTCAAGCAGTATTTTCTAACCCCGGGAATCGAGCACGGATCGCCTCGGTAGGATTCGAGCTCCGAGTCAGTTGTGAAACATCCTCTTTTTTTTCACCAAACCCTTTTATAAACCACTGAAACGGTTGTTATGAAATTTTTACTTCAGCGAATACATTGCATTTATAAAACTATAATTTTGAAACATATTGACTGAGTCTACAATAACTGAAATTATATAAGCGAAACTGAGAAGTTTCATTATATGGCGAATGGACTCCAGTGAAACTAAGAAAAGAGTTACTCACATCATTGAGACTCATAGAGCCAGTTAGTGAAGGAGCAGAGTGTGCTCATGTTGCGTAAGGCTCAGAGCGTGATGTGTTCGCGTCCTCGTGCAAGGTTTCAGTAAATAGCCCGTGACTACAAATATCCCGTGTTTGCCGCCAGTGCTGCTGTTACAAATATGTGCGACGTTGCTAGTACGAGGCGATTGTCTGCCATGACGTCGGTGAAAGAACTCAGAGCCGTCGGCAAGAAGGTCGGTGGAAAATGGCGGCAGTACCTCGCAGCAGCTCTAGGTGAGAATATTGTGTTTCGCCTAAGCCTCGCTCGTTTTTGCGACTACATCCTGGCCCATATTCTGCTTCCAGAGAAACTACCGTGACTGCGCTGACTGGGTGAAAAACGTAGATCAACACACAACTATTATTTGAACACGTTTTCATTATCCGGTATTTTTTGTCCGTTTGTTTGAGTATTTTTAAAATGTAGCACCAAAGCAAATATATGAGGTTTTTTTTAGGTCGCTTTCTTGTCTGCATGTATATTAACTAAATTACAATCTATTTTAATCTAACGTCCCATTAATATAGAGACTTAAAACATTTTTCATAGCTCAGAGTTGATAGCGAAATTTCGCAAAAAAATAAGACTGAAAATAAGAAATTATACATTAAAAAATTTAATGTAACACACCTTTGAAATGGACCAAACATATAAAATGATTTCTCCTATGAAAATACGTGTAAGATTTAAAACATAAAATTAGAGGGATCCATGCTATTGATAATAGATGCAAGAATAGGTAACCAGTTACGCTAGAATTTCATTAAACTTCAGAGAATGATATGAATTGTGTGAGTTTTCTCAAAGACTGCTACTCTTTACAAGCCCAGCATTTTTTTCCTTTGCAATATTGTAGTTGTTTTGTAGGTGTAATTTTTTTATTATTTTAAATCTTTAAAAAACGCTTTACATTAATCGTTTTTAATAATACTTTTACTATATCATACAGATAAATATTTATGACTAATTGCATAAATAAAGAGCGTATTTTAAACATCATTGTGTTTTTTTTTTTTTTTGTTGTATCGTAACCGAGCATATAAACTCCATGATAATTATACACTAAAAAGAAACTGATGCTGCAATGTAGCCTTGCTTCCAAACCAGTGACCATAAGAATTTATTCTGCTGTTTTGATATCGAGAGAAATATTTTGTAAAATATAGTGATTTTTTTCAAACAACTTAATTGTACATGTGTATGCCAGAAAACGAACACGCTGTTAAGCACCATCAAAAAATTTGTTTGATATAGTTCAGTTATTTACAACAATGTCATATTGTTACAAATAACTCTCTTACACTATTGAATCAAGTATGTTCAGTTGTTTGTCATTACAACAACAGTTTTCCATTCAACCTCGTAATTTTGCTGAACTGTAATGTCATTGTTGAAAAAAAAACAAATAACAGTTTTTGCAAAAATAACAGACCTTTTATCATACGAATCATGAAAATCTTGGTATGGTAAGCCAATCTTTTGGTTCATTTTCAGAAATATAGCTTTAAAATTACAACGAAAAAAAAATTAATAAACCACAGCTGTTACTGCAGCAATCAAGCGTTTGATTTGACAGTAAATTGCTATATGCAACAAAATTAATGTTGGCCTTATTTGGTTGCTAAGACAAAACATTTTTTTCATTGAGGAAAAAAATAAATGAAAGAATTATTTCGTGGTCAAAAAGTTATTTAAATGTTATTGTTATACTAATATTAATTTTATATAATATACTAGATATTTTTTTAATTTTTCGTATTATATAATTTGTTATTCAGGCGAAAATTTCACTCCAATGAAATATATCTGTTATGTATCTGATACTCTATGAAATTTTAACTGGTTCATTGTGATAATTTTTTGACCGCAGCTTCGTGTTATTTATGACAGTGAACTTTTCACTTACCAAAGAACATTATTTTAAAATTATGTATATTTAATTACAGTGGCAGTGTTGGCTTACTGGAAGTCGCAATAAATTAGTAAATAAAAGTTTAAGTAATAATTAACTATTCCGCCCGCTTTAAAAGATGGTTAAGAATTTTATAAATTTCACCATTTCTGCAGTCATATTTTGAAACTGAGAACGGATATGTGATTCATGATTAGTAGGAAAATGAAATAATTCGATAACATGAAAATTTAGGTTACGTCATCCCTTGTGTCGTTTGTTGATTTTTCTGTTTGTGTCTGATATTTTTGTGTTTTGTTTCGTCTCATCATTGTGTCGCATGTTAGTTTAGGTTTCTTTTTAATATATTTATGTTTGTTATTTAATTTATTATCTGTTTGTTTTTTGTCTTATTTGACCCGATTCCATCTTTGGAATTTTATTTTATGTATATTTCCTGTTGGCTGAAGCAAGCTCTGCTTTTCTACGTTTATTGTCTTATATTTAGTTTCCTTTTGACAGTCATCTGTTTCGCAATGGAGTATATCCAAGCAACTAAATCTAGTTATGCACTCCTATTGTACAGTTCTTCCAAATATAATATTGATAATATTGTCTGTGATATCTTAATTCATTATTAATTATTTCATTAAGGCTGTAGGATTTCGTTGAATGTATGCTGCTGTTACATGCAGATTTAAATTCTGACATGCCGTTAAGAGTTTGTGGAACCGGGCGCATGTGACGTGATGTACCGTGGTACCGAAAGTATTTTTTTCTTGTATAACTAGTAAAAATGTCTCCGAAAATAAGACACGGTTTCCCTATGAATTGAAGAATGCCGTCAGCTTATTAAAAACTTGTTTCCCAAGCTCCTCAAAAGTGCCAAAACTGGCTTTTTCGCGTTGCTGTAGCCGAGAAAACTTCTATCGTAATCGTAAAACTAAGATACAGAAACTTGCGTGGACTTTACTACATAATTTATACAAATAAAACAACAGGGTCATCGCTTGAAGTTCCAATGAAAAATACATTCTACGTAAACACAACTCGCTGGTTTAGTCCTTCGCGCCTAGTGGCGATGAGATGTTGGACGTGTTATGTTCGACTTATTGATTTCCTCTTTTCCGTGCCCCAAACTCAAAGAGAAAGCTACTGTCCACTGACTCTTTAAGAGGAGTCCTGGACTGGCGCATGGACGGCGTTGCAGCGTGTCACGCGTATTATTTGTTACTCGAAACCGCTTAACTTATTCATATTATTTTCATCTACGAAAAGAACACACACTTGAAACTATGCTTTTATATTTACAAACATTCAGCTCACTTGTCAGAAACACTATTTTCGGCCCTCTCAAAATGTCTAAAAAGGGGATTTTTATGCTGCTGTAACTCCTAAAATATTACCTGAATTCGTAAGGTGTAAAGCGAGAGGCACGCATTGGTCTTTGCTTCATACAATTCAAAAATATAATGTGGTCACCGCTTGAAGTCCCGTAGGAAAAAGAGTACAACGAAAATCTTGCACGCCAGTTTGGCGCGCTGCGAATAGAGGCGATATGCTTCTCGTCAAGCGTGGAACACTGGCTCTTAACTGTACACTTGTATCCACGTATCAAAGGTGAAAATTCGACACAGGCCAAGATTCCTCTTAAGGGAATGATAGGCACGCTAAATATTTTCCTTAGGAAGACAACGAAACTAACATTACAACGTTAACAATACGTAAGCACACCCTTTTTAGCTATAATTCAATAGTTGGCCATATTTATTACAAAATCTTTCAATGGGGACTTAAATAACATAATTTACTTCAATTGCACACTGTATTTAAATGGCATGGCGTATTCATTAAGTAATTAAGCTAACTTAGAATTTAAGACATTTAATCATCTGCAATAATGTAATAAAGGACTATAATCCCATAATACAAATTTATTTCAACAATAAGCTGTAAATCGTTAAAAAATTAAGTTTCCATGAAGAAACGTTGCCAGTGATTCATTGAGCCCTTCATTTATTAAACGTAATTCAAATAATTTCTAGAAATGAGGTGACAGATCGTTAAATTACTGCGGTTACTAGTTGTGATAGATGAGCGGTTAAATTAGCAAAGGTGCAGAACTCACTACGGAACGGAACGATCTGACAAATACTATAAAGACTAAAACCGACTAGCTCTATGATTATAACAAAAAGAGAAACGTGCGAAAAATAAACTTACTGCATGCTGTGGAAGTGTTTGTACATTTCTGTTAACGTAATTTTTGCATGGCTACGCCCTTGTCGAGTCTGTGGTAATTTTCTCACTGCCATAGTCAAATGAAAGATGCCGCAGCACAAAAACCTATAGCCAATAATCATGAAGGAAAGCTACAGGTATGCACGTAAGGCATTTAAAACGTTGGTGCATAGCTCTTTTCACCAAAATACAGTGATTATGCTCATATAATAATAGCCCTAGTACTAATCATTTTCGTTGGTGATTTGAGGTTGTCAATCAATAATCTGGAATTAATCGGTATTTAACCTGCGGTTTTGAGTAATGTTATTACCTAGTGCACTTCTGTATTTCAGTGAACATTATCTCGTTTGCAACGGGGACAGCTTATGGATGGTTGGCACCCATTCTTCCTCTGCTCCAAACTGAAGACTCTCCAATTGGTACTTCTCCTCTGACAGACAGTGAGGTGTCCTGGATCGCATCTATCGGCACGTTGTGTCGGCTTGTTTCCATACCAGCCCACAATAAGCATATGACCGCCTAGGACGGAAGATCACGTCCTACCTGACAGCGGTACCTCTGATTGCGCGCTGGGCGCTGCTCCTCACAGCAAACTCCTCAACTATGCTGCTGTTAGGCAGGTGGGTGCTCTACACGGCTCGGTCGTGAACTAAAGCTGAATATGCTAAAAGTTTTAGAAGGTTATAACAGTACACAAATGAGAGGAAGAAATGGATGGATAGATATGGTCAGCATCTAATACCAAGGTTTTTAAATGTTGGTCCTTAAGACCAGTTCAACTTCTCTGTGTTAGAATTTATTTAGTTGACTGAAATTTTCTCAGATTTTTTACCGTAAACTAAATTAAACATTTATCGATTGCAAAACATATATGGCGTAGTTTTATTAATGAAAAAATATTTTATTATATATATATATATATATATTTCATTATATATATATTTTTTTTTTTTTTTTTTTTTTCATTCCAAAATTATCATGCTTTGTCTTATACACGTACTTAAGTGACAGATGTCATTGTCTACAGAATCGTAATTTAACTCCATACCATTGTGAAAGTATTTTGACGTTAATGTGTTGTGTGACAACGTACTGCTTACAATCACTAATATCTGCCAATAACCTACCTGAAATAACGTCAAAATGCAATAATTGTGTCCTTAAGGTTTTGCAGTGTTATGCTATTACATTTAACACGAGAAATTATTGCAATTGTTCAGAAAACTCATGTAAATCTGATGTCGGAATATGGAACTGTGCGAGATAGTATTGGACTGAACAGTACCGGAATAACTTCTTCGTAGTTGAAGTAGACTCCACTGCGATGACGTCCCAAAAGTCCCGGGATACCACCTGGATAATCGTCTCTCTACTCCTGTAGAGATGATTAAAATCTTCTTCGACGACGACAGCCCTCTGGTATGGTTCTGATCTCACACCACACGTTCTCCATCGACGCTTCGTCGACACGTTCCCTTCTCTTTTTCACAAGTCCCGGACCCCTCCAGTCGCCACTTCATCATACTGTCTATGCCCTCGGAGATCACACCTCGTGCACAAAACGCTACTATATTCCTTGGATTAGTGTAATCGTACTACAGTTATTAATCTAAACTTAACAGACATATTTAAAATTAAATCCGTATTAAATTATTAAGCAAATTATTCAATTAACTGTAAAATATGGTCAGGATATTCTCAATAATTATCAATTATTTAGAATAACGTCCACAGAAAATCTTTAATCACTTACATATTTAAAAAAAAATAACTACCTGGAATATGTAGGCAAAATCTACATATTGCGCCATTTCCAAAGTTTTGACAAAATGCTATTTGTAACCTCCTCGAACATACACTCCTGCAACCAAGGCATTCATACTAACATAAAAAAAAAACCAAAACATCAATCAGTGTTGCTCACAAAATAATTCCATACTTTCCGAACAAAAAATTCCAACAACAGTTGTTGCCAAATTAACCGAGTCGCGCGTAAGCATGTTTTTGTTTTTACGCTTATGTAACTGCATTTGGCGACGTGCTTCAACAACTGCATCACGGGTTGTATTTTCCAGAGAGCATGGTACAAATCCGCTTTTTTATCGGATGTAGCACATTTTGCATACATACAAGGTACAGAACAATTGTGTTCATTTTCTGGTAAACGGTGCATTCTAGGCATTTGCGACAAGAGGAACTTTTTTGTTCCTTACGGTGTACAGCCCAATAAGACAACATGTAATGTTCACAAACCGTAACGCTAACGTAATTTTATGCAATGTAAGGGAGATAACCCCTATTATTTTCATAAAAGGGGACGATTAGAAGGCTGAAACTTTTACATGTTTAAGATCTCAATAATACGTAACACCACTTAAAGTACCGTAATTTAACTCCTAACAGTTTTTTTTTTTATTTTCTGACAAAATACGTTTTTCAAATTCTATTTTCAAGGGCTTATTCCGCCCTTAATATTCACTTTTTTTTAAGTGTCCTATATAATGTCGACTTCATTTTTCATGAGGAATCACCTCCTGGAGTTTGGGCTATTAATTTCTTTACACTCTGTATAGCTCGACGGGTTAGATAGATATCGAGGATTTATCTAAAACACATTCAAGGTCTTTTTACCTCAAGATATTGAATTTCTAAAAACCCTTCAAATACGTTTTAGAATACTTTATTGGTGTATCGTGGACGTGAAAATCATGATAATAGCCAGCTGAGCTTAAGATACACCGACGATTAATTGAAAACCCATTTCACCACTTTTCATCCCCTTTCACCTCCTTAAGTGGGAATTTCGAAAATTTGTGAAATTACTTTCCAGATATTTAAGTAAGTTTCAATCTTAAACAAAAATCACCTCGCTATATAAAAATCAAAGGGATCGATATGTATCGATTGTGAATCGAAAACACATTATACTCTTTATTTTACCTCTTCGGGGCCGAATTCGGAAAATATATTTTAATTGTATTTGGAATATTTACAAAAGCATCAATATAAAGCAAAGGGCACTTCGATATATCGATTGGTTCGATAGATATGTAGGAATAATCGGAAACACATTTCACATATTCCTACCCCCTTAATTAAAGAAATTCGAAATGTCTTGAAGTCCTGTCATAGACATTTGTATACGTAACCATTTGAAGCAAAAATCACGACGGTAGTCAATTGCGTTCCAGTGATATTGAGGATACTTAGA
Source organism: Medauroidea extradentata (assembly GCA_003012365.1). Lineage (NCBI taxonomy): Eukaryota > Metazoa > Arthropoda > Insecta > Phasmatodea > Phasmatidae > Medauroidea > Medauroidea extradentata. The sequence continues at coordinate 729 of PNEQ01038939.1, read as the reverse complement.
AAACACATCTGCTCCTTTTTACAGCTAGGGGGTCGAATTTCATAAAATCCAAAAACCTTATTTTTGGGCATTTACGTAAGAAACATTTTGAAGTGACTGCCAAATTTCTATCCCGAAGGATTCGATAGGAACTTACAGTTAATCGGAAACGCATATAAGGTATTTTCACCCCCTTAAATGTTAAATGTTGAAAAATCCTTAAATTGGCCAATAAGCATTTTTATGTGTGTCCTATTAAAGCAAAAATCACGATGATAGGCCGTCGGGTTCGAGCTTTACCAACGTTTCTTCGAAAATACATTTCACCCATTTTCACGCCCTTAGATGTCGAATTTCGAAAAATTCCTTTTTTAGTTCTCGCTTACGAGCTGAGAGAAAACCACACAAAAATTTCACGATTCTAGGTTGAGTGATTTGGGCTGCAGTTTTTTATGTCAGTCAGTCAGTGTTCATTTATATATATATATATATATATATATATATATATATATATATATATATATATATATATATATATATATATATATATAGTGGTGCCCGAGCGGTATGGCGTCACAAACAATTAAGAAATAAAAGAAAAATGTCTAATTAAGCAATTTATTACAATATATCAAAGCTCCTACTAAAAACATATAAGTTTACTCACTGTGACCTTCAATCGAAGAAAAGAGAGATGTCTTTACTAACACTATCAAAATTAAGGAAAACAATCTCATATTGAGATGTTCT
>PNEQ01038938.1:0-21088 GCA_003012365.1 Medauroidea extradentata | reverse complement strand
TTAATGACCTTAGCTTGTGAATATATTTACTCATTGCTGACATTCATTTCCAAAAATCAGAAGTTGTTCCACACAAATGAACATTTTCATAACCATAACACTAGAAGTAAAAACCTTTTATACATACATGCCTCTTGTCAACTTGACCTTACAGCAAAAAGGTCCTTCATACACAGCATGCAAGTTGTTCAACAAACTCCCCAGCCACCTGCAAGATGCATGTATGGCTAACACAAAAATATTCAAAAAACACCTTAAAGATTTCTTGATCATTAATGCTCTTTACACAGTCGATGAGTATTTGAGTGGATCTATGATAGTGTAGATATACTTATTTAAGATACTATTTATTCTGGGTTAAGATTCTGTTTCTTCTCTTGTTTTTTTCTTTTCTTTTACATGTGGAGACTATGAAGTATACTGACGTGAGCCTACGTGCGAGCCTGAACCGACAAGAAATGTTTAAATTTCGCTCTTTTAGTGTATAATTTTAAATGTATAACTTACGTAATTTATTCATTTGTTTGTATATTGTAAATACGACTTGTCCGATATCTTTGTTCAAAAATGTACACAAAAAAGATCTAAGGATGCAATAAACTAAATCTAAAATCTAAATCTAGTTTCGTTTTCACTTCTGCACTTGTAGTTCCAGGACACACTTCATTAACATCATAATAGGCGTTTTTCATAATTATCGCATAATGCAATTACAGCTTCGGCCGGCCACATTGTGAAATGTCAAATTGACAGAAACGAAAATGGACATTGGAGACATATTTCACATCTTGTAACATGATGCCGACAAATGACAACCACAACCCTCTGATTGGCTAAAATTTCCAACTTGTAGCACTCCTTTCACAGAAAATAGCACCGGGCCAAAAATGAAATCCTCCACGAAAACGACCAGCGTTCTGCCATACCTTCCACAGAACAAGCCAAAGCAGCTTCCATGGAAGAAACTTCCATCGTGGCACACGGGCTTTACATCTACCGCCTTAACCAGCTCGTTGGCCAATGTTGCAGCTAGGTGACGACCGCCTAAACAAAGGTCTTGTGCTTAAGTAATAGTGAACCCACCCTAATAAATCTTGACAGTAAAATATAATTTTTACAGGTTTTTTTAGTGCTTACTTTCACCCGAACCGCCTATATGTATATTGCTATAATAGTGATATTCTGCACATTTGCCAAATTTTATCAAAAATGCAGCCGGCCAACATTCTATTTTTCGAATTTATAACAGCTCTAAATAAAACCTTTCGGGGCTTATTCATAGTCGTTTTTGACCCGGACTAGTGCGGGATTATCGTCGGACTAATTTTTGTATTATTCATAGACGCGGACTATATTTAGTCCGACGTTACTTGGCGTTTATAAATAAGGTAACACTTGGTCCGGACTATAGGACCAACCCTGGACTAACTGACACAAGATGATCTCAGGATCATCTCGGAACTATCTCACGACTATGAATAAGGCCCTAAATCATCCAACGACTGAATACATTGATTGGCTGTTTATTTATTTGTCATAAACACTGTAAAAATTTACAACTAGTCATTAAACAAGACGATTTAAAAGAAGGGTCTGCGATCACGTAAACAATAGTACCGAGTAGGTTATACCAACTAAGTTTTCGTAAACATACGTAGTTGGCAGCAGTGACAATAACAGACCTGCCTGAAAAACGGTGTTGAAGACAGTCAAAAGTCAAATACGAAAGAGGTTAAAATTGGGTTAAACTACCTAATCGTACATTGAATTAGAAACAGTTTGAAGTCTCTCGAAGGTAAGCTTGGTTGAATTTGTGTTTGTATGTATTTGTGAATGTTTGGTCTGTAAATAAAATTTTGGAATAAATCGGATCTACTAAGCTGAAGTGCCTTTGTTTGAAATTTTGGTTTTGGTACTATAGAAGTTTTGCTTTGCTATAAGTACACTAAAAGTAGGCTTATCCATTTCCTTAAACAAGACTGTCGTAAATGCAAAGTTGTAATCAAGACCAGTAATTTCACTTTACATTTTGCTTATGATTTACACACGTTTTGGCGTAGTAAATAACGCCGTGTAATTTATCTCATCACGTAGATATTTTCTCAAAAACAGTAGCAGGGAATCTAGGCGAACGTCTGTTTTTTCTGACGGGCACAGTTGGGTATCACAAAGTATAAAATAGCAGAAGTGTTTTTCCTCTATTATCCTGTGCCGAATAGGCTAGTGCTAAAGAATAGTAAAATAAAACCCATCCGCTCTTTTTAATTTCATGATAGCACACTTTCAAATGTAGGCCTAGTGTGCCAGAAAAGTTATAAAATATTTCACCTTCTTATACAATACTGACACCGTACAAGCCCACTAGGACAAGAGTGGAATACAATTTATAAAGGACAGGATCGTTAAACTCGGTAACATGCATTAATTTGTTGTTTCAGGGGACTTGAATAGCCTATGCCAGGTGTACAGTGGATTGAGGGAGCAGAAGGTATGGGTAGGCCTAAACAAAATGCAGAGAATGGCAGCACAATTTGTGAACAAAGACTTGGAGGCAGTAGAGGAACTTCCTTGATGGAATGAAGAGGAGAAGGGGTCCATACTAGATGTATTAGTCAGGCCTGGGAATAGCCTACTATTGTTGGTGTGGTAGTACTCGTAAAAGTCCAGTACACACTGGCACCTTCTTGTACAAGAAGGTGAACACTTTCTTGTTCACCTCGACTTGTAGCAACTTGTTTTGTGCCTCAACCCTGAACATCAATGGCTAATTTTTTTCATTTCCGTCAAGGTCATCGGATACGAGCACGAGTTACATTACGCTCTAGTAGCCGGAGAAATATTTTCCATAATCAAAGTGATTAAATCCCTTTCCTCCCTCGAATCATCTAGGGCCCTACTGTAATCAACTATCAATTCCACAAACAATATAAATGTGTAGTTAGGTTTCTGAAAACGTTCCACGTGAAGTTTAATACACCTAAACCTAACACCTATGGGATAAAATCAGTCTATTACCCCTTGTCGAAATTGTTCAACACTACGTGTCGTCATTTGACAAGTCTTCCGCTAGAACTTGCCACAAAGGTCCCATACACTTTGCCGCCAAACCTGTTAACAAACTCTAATCGGAAACCTGATTTATGTCCGTTATTCTAGATAATTTAATCAAAAACTCTAAAATAGGTTCTACCTTCCAGGAATCCACGCAAGGTAAAGTTTTAATTAAATCTCTAGTCCATCTTTTGTTTTGTTCCTTTACATAACCCTTATGTTCCCATACAATGTACCTTTCGTCTATCTTACTCTTCCTTAAACCAAGTAATCGCTCTTTGGCGCAACTCAATAGCTGTTTCGTCTTCAGTTACTACAAGACCCCTCTCATTTAAATACAGGATCAAATCGCCCCTCTCCAGACGGTACAAAAAGTCTGACGGTGGAGACACGAATCTTTGAGAAATTGTCACTGTATCCTGGTTCAAAAACACCCTAGCCCACTACACTAAAGTAGGAACAAACGTAATACTAGCGCAAAACATAATGTAACCTTGTTCAAGAATGAAAAACAAATCGAAATAAACCACTTGCCCCAGAAGGGAGCAGAGTGGTGCAGTTAATTGTACCCACAATTTACCCAATTATCCAATCTCCAAAATTCATATAAGCCTTTGTTTTCCTCAACACATACGTGGACGGGGCAAGACTAGTAGAAAATATATATGAACTAATCTACGCTTATAGCTATTAGCGATACTAGTTACCTTTGTAACATTCTTGAGCAAAGAAAGGAAACACTTAATAACTTTTAAGAATATTATATTCAATACTCAAACTCAATTTACAATCTCTGAAAATCACGTGCCACAAGGCATTGAATTACGTTCAAATCTTGAGATTTTAAATCTCTTTCTCTCGTGCTCCATACGTCCAGTCAAACCAGTAAGTTTCGCAACGAGATTACGTTTGCCATACCCCATTTCATAGTGAAAATCCTTCCGCTACTTTTCATGTTGGGCTTTCTTTCTTTTCCCAGAAGAAACAAGGCTAAAAACCTTAAAGGCTCTTCCCTCCTCAAATTCTTGAGTCAAAACGAGGAATACAGCAAGCTTCGTACTCGCAGCAACACACTTTTGAAAGACGTCATCAATTGACGAAATTAAAATCCGACTCACCAAATCCAAGTACTGCCGCTCCCGAGATAACTACACATACCCAATGTAGTTTCGCGCACTCAGCGATTAAGGAACAGTGTCGGCTATCTTCACTTAACAGAAGAAATTCTTATTAACTCGGTCCACCGGCCTACTATTAACGTTAAACTGACGCCTGCATCCATCAGAGGTGTTGACCTATTCAAGCCCTATCCAAGAGTGAGCACCTGTCTTCCAGTGACCCTCCAGGATTGAGTCGCCGACCAGAGCGCCCCTACCGCCGGAACTAGACACTCCCCTCCTTCCCCAGGCCTACCCTTCCATGGCCAGTGGAGTGAAAGGTTTGAAGTTGAATGGGGCAGCCCCAGCATCGGCGACCGGGGCTTTCATTAACACTCCCAGGAAAACAAGCTCTTAGTTCCAAAACTCCTATCACCATTACTATTTCCAGGGAAACACAGGGAACACCGCTGAATGTCTCAATTTTGGCATACAGGTCTACCAAAAATTGGCTGCGTAGAGAGGAACTTGGCATACTTATGCCAAAGAATAATCATGCCTCTCCCTTACCGTATTGTTGTAGACTACAATTTTTCTGCAGTGGTAGTCTATCTGGTGTTGTTTGCATTGGGATCATGTTGAGGAAGTGAAAACAGCAAAACAAGAGTAGGTACTGTAGTGAGTGTTGGTCAGTGTAGCTCTTTAATGTGGTGCAATGTGTAGTTGTAGCTTTCCAGAATTATGTCCTGCTGCTTAAATTGTTGGACAACATCACTGAACCTATTTCACTAAAAGTCGGATTGGTAAAATATGTGCATTAGCTTCAGCTGGTTTTCTTTCTGCATAGAGAATGACCTCAAACTGCTTGAGTTTCAGAGGCACCCTTTCCAATGTTGAAGATTATATCATGATTAGATGTCGCCTGTAACTGTTTCATCAAACCGTTTTGAACTTCAAGGAATTTGCTGACGGCAAAAGGTTAAGTGGCCCGTTGTTCGATGAGAGCGCCCCAATTTCTTGCACCGTTCGCGGGTGGCCAGGTGTCTCTCATGCTCAATTCTTTGGACTTCCTGTACACAAATTGATAGCAGATTGCCAATTAGTTTACAGATTTATCCTTGTACCTTAAAATTAGGCATGTAACTATATTTCAATTATATGTTTGGCACCAACTGATATCGTTTGAAAATAGAATAGGCCTATGACATACGTGTAGTTGGTTGTGTGTATGTTGGTTGTTGCTGTGTATTGTTGTGGCAAGTGTTTAACAAATGGGTGTATGTTTTTAATTGTGTAGGACCAGAAACTGTACAAGTTCTTTGATAACAAAGACAAACCGTGTAGGTTTACTATTGACACTGTTTTGTGTAAAGTAATCTATGAGAGAAATGACGGCGACTTAAGCAGCGAAACAAGCAACACAAACGTATGTCTTAAGGACTTCAACAGGGGTGACCATAACATATGACTTCCAGAAGTATGTAGAAAATAATATTGAAATAATGAAATTTATATTTCTCTTATATTGTAGATTCAGTGATGGCGATTGTTTCTTGTAGGTGCTTTGGAAAAGTCTAAGCCTACCCAGTTCAGCTCTGAAACTTATAGAATGCAACGTAACATTACCGATGGAAAATTGTATGGTTCTGGAAAGAAACTTAAAAAACAGATGAATGAATTAGAATTAAATCAAATAATAGACTTGTGTCGAGGTGACAGCTTAAGATAAAGTTAGTTTTGCGTATCTCTAGATACAAATTTGCGTATTAAATATGAGGTCAGCAGTAGAAGCCACAGTCAGTCCCAAACACAATATGTAGAGAGCAATCATTATAAAATTTCTCATCTACAGGAAGTGGAGCGAGATCTCATATAACAAGAAATACCTTAGGTGTTTGTGTCACAATTCATGAACCTTACCGTAGTTTGCCTCCAAGTTAACAGGTAACTTGTATTAAAAAATTTTTTTATTGGTCACTCCTGAGTAGGAATCTGAAGGGTGTCTAAAATCGTTGGCTGACTCTGGCTGGTCAGTTCATTCTCTTCTCTTTGACACACCTCCACAAACTAGCATTCACCTTCCGTGCCTCGTCCCCCTATGCACCCACTTTTAAAAGTCTGGAGCTGAAATAAACTAGCAAAAAATCAATGCAGTCACTTGAAGAAACAGAGATGCTGTTTCTCCCTAGTGCCAGTGCCGAGGATCTCAACATTTTTATATCTCATTATTAAGAAACCTAGATAATATCTGTAATTATATAACATAAATCTAAAGCTTGTGAAGTAGGTGCCATAAACTTGCAAGTGTGCATGTCTGGTGTTTATTGTAGAAAATGAAGACCGGTAACAGTGGAGAGAAGGCAGCTGGCTCTAGCAATAACCCTCTGGAGCAGTTTGTACTGCTCGCCAAGTCTGCGAAGGGGGCAGCGGCTGTGGAGCTGGTGAAGCAGGTGCTCGAAGCTCCTGGCGTTCATGTCTTTGGCGAACTTCTCGATATGCCTAACATATTAGAGGTGAACCATATTCTGTTCTGTCTTCCCATACTCTTCTTCTCCCTCTCCTAAAGCTGTTCCCCCACACAGTATTTGTACTTTGTTCACTGGATATGCTGAATAACAGGTTTTGTGTGCGCATTGTTGTATGCTTGTCCAGACCTGGAAGGGATGATGCCTTATGCTAACATCTGAATGCAAGTCACTGAACTGGAGTGCAGTCTTCTTGCTGGTAGCTCGCCTATAGGAGACTTTTGGTAGTTGTCCTATCATTATAGTAGCATTAATGATAATTATGTATTGTACACGCCTCTACCTTTGTAAAGATTCTGCCAATAGATTTTCATATTTAAAAAGATGGGCAAAACATTAATTTTCGCCCCTGAAAAATAAATGTCTAAAATTACTTGAAGACGTGAAATGATAATGCTTTACACATACCTCATTAGTACCTTTGAATGCAATTTGTAAGCAGTCGCAACTTACACATATTGAGCAGTTTTCAAATAAACCAGTTTTGTTCGAAGGTCTGCAGACCATGCTGCATCTTGAGCGAGCAGGGTCACTTAAATGTGAGAGAAACAGCTGTCTAGAAAAGCCGATGTTAGCCAAGTTTATGGGTTTTGAAATAATGCTTCCAGTGTGCATGGTGTATTAACTGTCATTTTCACAAGTAGCCAGCAGTGTATTTCTTTTCATAGATAAGCATTGTGGACGCACATTTATTAGTCTCTTGAAAAAAAAAACGTAACTTCAAACACGCTGCTTGCGCACCTTCAGGCCAGTTGTGATTTACAAGTGCTTGTAAGTACTTGAAGTCACAAATATTTTACTATATCTTCTAGTATGGTATTCATTGCCAAATAAACAAATTCATGAGTTTGCTGGTCAAAGAAATGTGTGTTTTGCTAGCTAGAATTTTTACAGTGCATTAGCACACAGTAAGGTAATCACAAGAACTTAGTAGTCTTTTCTGTAATGACTTGGTGACAAACCTTCAGTACTCTTTCAGTTAACCTCTGGTGGCACTATAATCACTTCACTCCTCTCTTCAAGGTTTCAGCTATGAAAAAAGCTGTTTCATATCAAATACTGTGTGGTCTACATACTGTATAATTATCCAAGAACGCTCCAGTCTGCAAATTTAAAGTTGCGAGCCATGTAGGAATTCTGCCAGTGCTGCAGTACTTTCCCCCTCTCTACCGAGCAAGGTGGCACAGCAGTAACACGTTGACTCACATACGTGAGGACCCGGGTTCAAACCTCGGCTACAGCCATCCTGATTTTGGTTTTCCATGGTTTCTTGAAATCGCTCCAGGCCAGTGCTGGGTGTGTTCCTAAATAAAGACATTGCAGACTCCTCTCCCAGCTCCTGTCATTGTACCAAGTTGTGCATCACATTCTATAATGACCTCGCTGTCGACGAGACGTAAAGCCCACTTACTGGTACCTTACCTTTCCCCCTTCCCATTCAACTAGCAGGTGAATAACCTTGCATTGTCAGTGGAATGTGAGTTTTCATTTGGGACTGATTTTGCTGTAGTTATGCTGTTCACAATTGTGACTAAACGTAAATGTGTTTCCAATAATCTTAAAATAATAGATCAGTTGAACTGTGTTAGTGATTTATCTAAGCTCAAAATATGGAGTTAGGAATGCAAGAATACTTGTCATTTAAAAGAACAGGTATCAGTCATTTTGAAATTTACAAGTGTTCTTGACAGCAAAGATGGAAGCTTGGACAGGAAAACAATGTATGTGACTAGAATTTAGCCATCACAGTTCATGCATAGTTCTTGCAGGTACATAGCCAAGGACAGACAGTAAGTGGCCCATAGATTTGTGAGTAAGCTCGTGAAGTGAACATGAAACTATGCAATAATGCTGATTTTAAAGTGAGTACCAGCAGGCCTATGCATTTCAAATCTAGGCATGGACCTGTGAAGGGAACATCTGATGTCAGAAACTATTGGCTGGGCCTGAAGCAGCAGAACACTTTAAATAGACCATTAAAAACATGACTAATAAGGAGGGCTAGAAATAAATGTCTACGTGAAAGTGGTTTTTACTAAAATAAAATGCCAACAAAATCTTCAATTTCTAAGAATGAATGGTCATCACCTTAAGTTCAAGCAAACAAATTACACATCTGCTGTTATACGAGGGAATGTTATTGGAACACACCAGCTAACTTTGCTAATCATATGGAGCCAAAGCTTGGAATAGGCTTGTTCCATCAGACAAGTCTTATCATTGCACCTGCCAAATAGCCAATTTGTATCAGAACTGGCTGGACGGTAGTACGGAATATGACCACACAAAACACTGAAAACTGTATATTGCATACAGCACGATGTTACTGCATTGTAATATTATTCGTAAAAACATGTAACATGATACAGAAGTCAGGTTTATAATTTTGTGTTTAATGTTACTGATTTGAATTGCTCATATCAGAGGCGAGTTACCCAAACAAATCCAATCACCAATTTTTTCAGATAGTAATGCTCTGCTGTACTGTATTTTATCTGTGAATATATACTTTCACAACCAAATATTTAGATCACTTAGTTTATAGGGCCCGCAGTGGCCAAATTGTCAGACCATTCGCCTTCCACCAAGGCAATCCAAGTTCGATTCGTGGCGGGGTCAGTCCCCGGATTTTCGCATGTGGGAATCGTGCTGGATGATGCTGTTGGTCAGCGGTTTTTCTCGGGGATCTCCCGTTTCTCCTGCCCCTTCATTTCGGTACTGCTCCATACTTACCTCATGTCACCCCTCACCAGCGCTAAAAACCTCAATATTAAGCGCTGACCAAAACCTCTCACTTCACTTACTTAGTTTATACAAAATGATGTGTCAAACTAATTTTTTTGCGGTTCTTGTAATGGACAAATAATGCAAATTATTACAAACATAAATCTTACTAAAGGCAAGGTAAAAAGTCCCATCATCTTTACTCGTTAAAGACATTCTCTCTGGAAGAAAGTCATTTTGAAAAAATTTGTTCTGAAAGGCTCCAAAATCATGTTAATAATAAACATTATGTCTTTAAACAGTGATGTAGTCTATGTCTAAAGTGTTTCTTCTGAGCACGTTAGGCATTCTTTTAGTAGTTATGAACAAAAAGCTAGATTTCTAACACTGCTGCGTAATTGTCTGGCATGTAGTCACGCCCTGTAAAGGGTATTGGCGTAACGCCTTTACAGTGAGTTATAGAAAAAATGGTTTTATTTCTGACGTAGTAAAAAAGTATCCTTTACCACTTGAGATCCCCAAATTTTTATGAGGCCTGTGTAAAAAAGTAATTCCAAAAATTTGTAAAATGTAATGCTTTTGCATACCAGTTTGTCCATTAACAATTGCACTGGCTTGAAATAGCATTGTATAACTTGACCTCACTTTAAAACAGGAAAAATCAAAAACATTCTGTTTAATGAAAGGGAATACTTAAGATAGCCACACTAGAATATTGTATGCTACACCATATTAAACATGCACTATTTTACAGGGGCACAACAGCAGGTGGAGGGAGGAAAGAGTATATTTCCCCTCTTTCCTTTTTCACAATCCTTGAAGCAAGAGCAAATCTTAAACAATCTAGCTGTCTACGTACAGTAATTTTACATGTTCTTTATTTAAGTAATGTAATATATAATTTGAAGTTAGGCAGCATTATTTGCTATTGAAAGAAATAAATATCAGTATTTTCTTTTATAGTTCATCTCAGCGTCAAAGGCTAGGTTATGACAGAATATGTCAGTGATGTTTTATGTATTCCGCCTAAGATACTCAGACACAAGAAATAATAAAGTTTTTATTTTTCTGTCAATCAAGTCATTCACATTTATGGTCTATTTAACACAACTTTACTAAAGTATGGTAAGTGGGCTTTACGTCTTGTCGACAGCAAGGTAATTAGAGATGGCGAAACACAACTTGGTACAATAGCAGGAGTTGGCCATGGCCTTTGTTAAGGAACCTTCCCAGCCTTCACCTGGAGCGATTTTGGGAAACCATAACTTTATTAAGTTTGACAGTTACGAGCATCTTGCACTTACTCATTGATTACAATGCCAATCAAAGATTATTTTCATAATGTTGTACGAGGTGTCTTGGAAAAGTTTTGTACAATAAAATATGTATTTAGCAAAAATAAAATAAGAGCAAAATTAAAATTGTCTTCAGAAGTGCAAAATTTAATACATAGTTATACAAAGTGCACAACATACATATATAGAAAACCTAGTCCTATAATAGTGTAATGTCTATAACTTTGTTTCTTTGTACGCTATAAATTCAAGCATCACATGGACACACAATATGCTTGCACTTTGTAAGAATAGCAAACCAGTCTCATAGCGTAGTATGCTAGGCGCCGGTCTGCGTTGTGTGGGGTCCTAACTTCCAATCCTGGCTCGAGCATGGATGTTTTTCTGTCCTTGTACATCACCCTTGTCTGCTGTTAAGACCTCATTGTTAAAGGGCTGCATAACTCTTACCACAACCACCTACAAGACTAATTCACAAAATGCTGTAAATCTCCAGCTGGAATTTCAGTTTAAAAGTAACTAGACCTATGCATTGTTATCAGTAGTTTTGTTGATGCTGAGATATTGCAGATTTGCTGAAATTCTGTTGTACTAACCCAGCAGCTTCTATGGTCTTGTATATTTAAGAGTTGTGGACTTTTAAAATTGTGAGCAGCTGGGTCTTGTGTAACACACACATATTCAAATGAAGAAAATTAACATTCTGAACTGCCAGAACTACCCTTACCAACGTCACTAGAATCAATGATCTAGTACCATCAATAGTTGGAGAGATGCTTTGAAGTAGTGAGTAGTGGCATGCAGTATAGCAGTTCTTCAAATGAAGAAAATGAAAGTTCTGAAATTCCAGAACAGTCTTTGTGGACTACATCCATGAGCTCTAGTCTAACTAATTTGAAGTTTCATTGAATATTCTGTAGGGACTCGCGGCTTAGTAAAAAAAGTCCTAAAATTTCAATATTGTTAATTCTAATAGCAATACTATGTGCTATGGACTGTACTACACAAATATATGCATAATTTAAATGAGCCTTACTTGTAGAGAGACACAGACCACACGCACGCACACTAGTGTGGCACACGCGTGCACACTAGTGTGGCGAATAACCACAGCTGTAGTGGCTCGTGCCAGGTTTGTTCGGATAATGAGGAGGCTGGTGAACATACAGTAAAACCTCTCTATAAAGACCCCTCATGGTTCCCTAGACTAGGGTTTTTATATAGGTGTGGTCTTTATAAAGAGGTGTAATTGTACAGTAAAATCCCTATTTTAAAACCCCACGGTTCTTGAGGAAAGGTTGTTATATAGAGGTGGTTGTTATAAAAGGGATTTTACTGTATAGCTCACAATATTTGAGTCCGCACCCACATACTCCCTACATTTTCAGTTTTAGTATTACTGAATCACTAATGTTGATACATTTACAAATTACCTGTTTATATAATTAAAGTAATGGAAATAATAGTAATTGCTGTGAAAGGCATTTTTACATTTTTTTTTCTTTCAAATTTTAATAGCTTTAATGCTGTACTGTGTATGTGCATTAAAATCGACTTTTACTCAGTAATGATGTACTGTATATTGGCAGTGTAGGAGTGAGCATAAGAGATGTAATGTTTTCGATTTCAGCTAGAGAACGGGCCAAATGCCAATTACTACCAGGCGCTGCATTTGTTTGCATATGGCACATACCTGCAGTACCTGGATAATATGATCCAGCTGCCACAACTGACGCCGGCGCAGAAGAAGAAGCTGCAACACCTCACCATCGTCACTCTGGCCACTCGCACCAAGTGTATCCCCTACTCAGTACTGCTGAAGGAGCTGGACATCAAGAATGTGCGGGACCTGGAGGACCTAATTATAGAAGCCATCTATGCAGGTCAGCTTCCTTCAGTCTATGTACATTCCACATATGTGTTTTAAAACTTATTTAGACTGTGCATGCAGTTTAATTAATTCACTTCAATATTTTTTTTTGTATACTGTACCTATTTTTACAGTATGTCAAAATTTAAAAGTTGTAAACAATGGCCATTAAAATTGTGTGATCCCATTTCAATTCAGGCAGGACATATCAGTTGACCATCACCAATTTTTATAATATTAAACATAAAAAATTAATTACAAACAATTTAGACACAATATACTCCTTGTAAGATTTGTCATGCTAAGGAAGTTTTGAATTAAAGCGGAAAGGGGGAAAATTGGGAGAAAAAAGGGGGGAGGGGCATAAATTATTTGAAATAAGTACTACCTCAAAACGATTTTACCTTTACAGTTTACGTAATGATGTTATTAAAGAAAAGTAATATATAGATCTAGTTTAACAATGTTTATAAATAAAAAATTCTTGAATTTTTGTACAGTATAAAATTACATTTCCTGCATGGTTGGAAATTTTTTATTACAAGGAACTTTATTAGCCTAATAGTTATGACAATGTGTAGATTATTTGTGCAACCAGAGCCCTACTGGGGCAGGGAGCGTCCACAGAAACGTGATGTTTACCCAGCCCAAGAAGACGTCAGTACATGGTGGTCCAAACAAATACGTTCTGAACCAGTTGATTTGGGGACCCGAGTGAAATTCAGGATTCAGGTTGGGTCAGGGTACGAGCAATATAACTGGGTTAGACTAAACCATAACTGCATGTACCGGGAGGATTGGGGTGGGTAATGGGACGAGCCCATATCCCGTTGTCTTTAAATAGATAAGAAGGGTTATGACCTCTGTGGAAAGTATGTACTGTATTTATAAGTTAGTAACTGTAAATTGAGTATTAATGACAATGCTACTAGGACGTCACTCATCACTTTTTTTTCCTACCAATGAAGCTGAACTCTGCCACGGATGTAATGATTTGATTGTTGCATCAGTTGAGTGTAAAAGTGAATTTATTACATTGATTGTTATTTCAAAGTTAAAATTCTCAAATGGCCAAGAATGGTCCCTAGGCTACCAGAAATGCTATAGCTACTATGCAAAGAAAGGGGTGAGGTAAGCATTTTCTCGAACAAAAGGTAATTGTCATAAACAGAAATGAAAAAATACCATACAAATGTATAAGTAAAAATTACCTATTACGTAGCGCACAATTGACGTAAAAAAAGCTTTGTATGAGAGCTGTCCTGTACGCATGAAATGTATAATTACTTGTGCACTTTTATATGCATGTAAAATGCTGTAGCAACTATGTAATTTTCTTAAGAGTGCTACAATTTCTAAAAAGTTTCGTTTTGCAACATGAAATTGGCACCCCTGCTTATTTGCTGCACTCGTGATTACGGTCGTGATATACCAGCAATAAGCATACAGTTGGTGGTGTAGCAGGTGCACATCTGTTCAGATTGCGTTGGTTGCAACTTGCGCCCAATGGAGTGCTTGTGGGAGACAAAGATATGCAACGACATCTATCAACTTGTTGTCAGAAAGCAACAACTGCGTCATTCAATTTGTTTGACTAAGTTCAATAATGTTGTAAAAGAAGCTGGTGAAAAGCAAGGAATCATGTTGTGTAAACAGAGCAACAAACTATTAACGTACAGTTGTCCACAGAAAAAAACTAACAAAATGCCGTGAGGTGAAAAGTGGTACTGTAAAAAGGCACGTATTAGAAGAATTTGTTCACTTACCGTATGTGCTGTGGACTTATGACCATTCAAAACTGTTGCTGGTAATGGATTAATTAGATATTGTTTGGCATTAATGTACTTGGGTACCTCCCATGGGATCGTAGATGCCAACAGTGTGTTGCCCTGTCCGACCACTGTTCCTCGATATGTGGCAGAGAAGACTAATGATTTGCATCTCTTTTACAACATATGACATGAGAAAATGCTTGTATACTGCAATAACAGTGCAATATTTGAAAGACTGGTAGCTTACCAGTAGAGTTCTCTTAACTTACTGTTTTCCAGAAGAAAAAAATTTTACAATGTAAGGAAGAATCTAGTAAATCGACTTGTCTCCATTAATATAACAGAAGAAGATAGTGAACATGCTGCTTTTGTTACTTATCAAAGCTATAGAGCAAAATACTGTATTTACCCATGTACCACCCGCCCCCATGCAAGACCCGCACCCCACATTGTCAGCATACTTTCTTAAAAAAATTTTTTTCATTATTTTGTTTAAATTTAATTCATTTTTGCATAAAAACGTAATGAAATTATACCCCATAAGTATACCTAAATACTGTGTAGCACCAAGCACAAAATGTTGGAACAAAGATGGCAATGGCTGGCTGCACAAAACATGGGCGAACGATCAATGGCAATGTAAATTGCACTCTGTTAGCTACAAGCAGAAACTGAAGAGCGCGCTCAGCCGCGCTGTACTGTGTCTGACGACAATGCCGGTGTTGTGTATTGTGGTGGTACCGGCTCGGGACACCCTTTTTTGTAGATAAAAATTTTCCTCTTTACAAAATGACACCTTGGCAGTAGCGTGTGGAGGCGGGCGCTCTTATCTCAGGGGGTAGGATTCGACACGTGTGGTAGGTTCAACTATTAATAATGTGGCCAGCGTTCTCAGTGAAGTCGGTTTATTATCTGCACTTTTTCCTCTGACAAATACGATTACAATATCACATTGCCAGATGCCAGCACCCTCTTGATGCAGCAATGTTCTTAAACCACCTCCTCTACATGTCTTCACGACGCCCCTCCGGCAACATCATACCATGTCAAAAGCCGTTAAAAGAATGGAGCGACCAGCGATCTCGACGAGGGGAGCGCAACGAGATTGTTGCGCACGAGAGCTCTGTTATCCGGTTACGTGCCGTTTGTTAACATATTCAATTACAGATGTAAGTTAATTTGGTTTTAACATAATGATTCCTGGGTACATGAACTTAATTTTAATTACAATATTTTACTTTAAAAAAACATAAAACGATTAAAAAAAAATAAATTTGAAATTGTGCCTAAGGCGGACAGGGAGTGGGGTGCGGTGCCCAACCCACATTCCTGAGGCACTGCCATCCCCTTGGCCTAGCGACGCTCTGTCGCGGCTCTAATTACCACACTAGCAGAAATTGACATAACATTACTAAAAGTAGAATTACAAGTAACAGAGAAAAGATACAGCAAAAAGTTTTCTAGATAAAATCTTGGAAATTACGAGAGCTTTAATTTGGCAAGGGCTATGATGAAAATTAGTATTCATGACTAGCTATTAAAACACATTATACTTAAGAAAAAAAAAATATTGAAGTTGTACAACTAGATAAAATGAAATGTAGAGATATTCTTGAGTGGTGGTTTCATGATTACACAACCAATTACTACTCTTAACATTAAAGTTATCTCAATGTTAACTGTATAATTAAGGCACAAAAAAAATGTATAATATATAATACAGAGGATATTATCAATTTCTGTTCATTGATATATTTTTAGCATTAACCTTTCTGTTATTTCAATCAATAGTCTGTAGTGGGCTCCTTGCTACCGCGCAGGGTTACAGTCCACTGTGACAATGATGCAGTTCACCAAACCTTGTTGTACACTTTTTAATTTGGACAGAAGGGCACATTTGATGCTTATATTAAAAAAGATACACTAAACTTTCACACTGCTGGGTAAGCCAGGCCTTGCCGAATGGACGTCGTCGCACTGTGGGAGGACGGCTAAATAAACACTTTGCGTACAACAGCAGGCAGCCTTGGTTCAGCCCTAACACACTGGCAGCTTTTTGTTGGAGGACCAGCATGCTGGCTGTGTGGTTGCCTCTGTCATAAAATAGCTAGACTGCTATCAAAATTTATTAAACCATATTATAGGCCATTCGGAATAAAGTGAGCACTAAAGATTTAACCTTTGAAAAAAATCACAAGCCGTTACTGCATATAAGTCAACATTAACAACAGTTACATTATTGTTTGTATGGTTGGTAGCGAATAACTGCATATAGTTCCATGAATTTTCTTATTTGAACACAGCATTAGTGAAACAACATCAAATGCAAACGACCTCTCTGTATTTAATATACTGAAAAATAATTTATTTAAGTTCTTACTGACGTACCTGCTGACTGTACATTTTTATTTAATTTGCGGCAGCAGAAAGCGACGCAACCGAGTCGATTGTCGTTGGCAGACGCCGCTAACTCTTTGCGCCACAGAGGTAGTTTAAAATTTCAGCGACAGATGGCACCAGAGGTAGGTTTTCGCCGCTTGGAAGCGAATTGCGTCATTCAGTTTGTTTGTCCGTTACGTAATGAATTTCGGTTTCTGATAAACACATATAAAGTATTAGAAGTGACTGTTCATGAATATCATTGATAAATTATGTGAAGTCAATAGTAATGTGAGTTGTTTTGTTTTATGATCGCCAGCCTGAGTATCTGGAAATAGAAACAGCATTTTTCCCCCCTGTTTCACACATTAAGAAAATACGTTATTTATTGTTTCTCTTTACGAGCGTCGTCGTTCATTACAGTATGCTGAACGGAACTTGAATTCTTGAGTTGCGTGTGTCATGTGTGTTTTTAGTGGCGGTTTTAATTTAAAAGTTCGAATATACTGTGCATGCATTTACGAGATTCGTAAAGCGCCGTTAGAGTAGACGCAAAGAAACCAGTGTTATAAGACGTTTACTAGCAAGTATTTATAACTAAGATTATTACTGAGTATAGCACATATTCAACACCCGTGCATTTAATGAGTACATATTGTAGTTAAAATTTATCGGAGCACTGTAACGTAAATGTAAACATTGTACAAGCCTATGCAAATAAAAGCACATGGCAATGTTGATGTTTACATGTAGCGGAAAGATATAAACTGGCAGAAAATAGAAATTAATCAGGGCTTTTTTGAGTGCTCACTTTATTCCGAATCACCTATAAAATAAGTGTATGGGCTGGTATAGCAAAGTACTTCACAGTATATACATCTAATAAGCTACAATATGATGTTATTGTGAATATACTTATATTTCCTTTGTAATAAATGCTTCCAGCAGTCTATAATGTTTGGTAAATACCATTCTTCCAGGCCTAATTTTTCATCCAAAACCTTGATTTACGTGTATGATCCGCACCCCAACTTTTCAATTTAGTATTTTTGGGAAAAATGTGCGGGTGGTACGTGAATTAATATGGTAAGCGTTACAACTGCACAGTACGTCTAATAAATACTGTTTTGATACTGGTCAGATGTGATGTTGCAACAGTGCGTGGCAAGCCAGGTGTTCAGCCACTACTGATGTCGCAACACAGCAGGGGGTGATGTTGCAACATAGCAGGGCATGATGTAGGTACCATGCTATCTCACTCAGCCCTTCACTGCCAAGGATATGCTCTGGGCTGAGGAGGAGTGTCTCCGCAGGCATTTAATGATAGAATTACAGTTAATAACACCTCATTTCTCACATGTGTTGGAGTACCGTAAGCCTGTAAGCTATTGTCAAATATGCCTGTAGCACCATATTCCAGTGTCTTTACCTGCCAAACATACAAAATAACAGTGGGACAAGCACATCAATGTCTACGTAGGCGTGAATATTTTAACAATAAGAGCATGGGGAATTTATAAAGTGAGTAATGTAATGCTACACACATTGTAAACACACACTGCAACAAATTTATAAGAGTTATTGTTCGTTACGGGTCATTGAGAATGAGAGGTTTAGGCAACTCTTCGGTGTTGAATTTTAAAAGCCGCTAGAGTAAATAAGGTGGAAATTGAACAACACCAGAATGCATGGGGAGAGAAAATGGGAAATCCTAATAAGACCCACGGCCAGACACATTATTTGGCTCTCTGCTTGTTTTTAAATATGTTAAACTTTAAACTCCTGTATTTTGTATGCTAACTTAGGTTTAAATTTTATTACACAAAAATGCACACAGGTATTTTACAGTAATATGAAGGAATAAAGTGGGCAGATAATTTTTCATAAATTACACAAAAGAAAAGTACAGTAGAACCTCTTAATTACGAGTCTTGATAACAACACAAAAAGGGTGTCTACTGGTCACTGAGGTCACCAAATAAGTCGCGGAATTTAAACCAGGTCACAGAAGTCACTGAATTTAACAAAGGGTCACAGATTTTGTAAGTGGGCAGTTGAACGCCATGTAGGAACAAGCAGCTTTTTTTCACATGTTCAAATTGTGCTCATGTATTTGTAGCTTCGAAAAATAAGCATATACCTACTGTACTTCGATAGGAATTATCTGCAAGTTCATTCAACCTTTGTGCTGTACTGTGTTCGGCTCTTTAACGATTGGACACCAGATATTGTATGTGTGCTGCAAGAGTCAAGTTAATGCAAAAACAGTACCGTCAACGAGTCCAAACTTACGTAGTCACTTATGCCATTCTTGCCCGTTTGTCCAGTTGTGTTAACTTTCAAGAAGCTCGCCCTACTGAAGTGTAGTGCTGATAATACGTCTTTTTTTTTGTCGTCGCACCTTCACTTCACTTGGCAGCAACACACACACCTCTGCCACGGCGCAATACTCCAAGCAATGGTAATTATGTATCAAACAACTTCATCAGGGATAAATTTCATGAATCCGATGATTTGACCACAACATCGGCGCCAGAAATCCTACGGCCTGGAGGAGATTGCAACACAAGTTACCCACTTCACCAGGAAAATTTAATACGCTAAAAACTTCCAAAACTCGAAAAATAATATACAAGAAGTGTGGTAATTTGTCGTTTTCAGCGGTTGGGGGGGGGGGGTAGAGGCGTGGTACGAATAATCATGTTTTGCACTTGGTAATAGAGGTTATCTTTACCGGCATTAAAATACGAGTGAAAGTGAGCTGATAATGGCTAGGAGAAGGGAAAGGTTACAAGTTGGATGTCTGCTGGGAAAGGCATTGGAAGTTGTTTCCCACGCTGAGAATGTACAATGTGGTTGGCGAAAAAAAGACGGGGAGACATCTGCTGGCCATGAAACATTCATGTAACGCTAATTTTCAGGGGGGAGGGATTTCATCTGCCAGCTGTAAGACAAGCATGTAACTCTAGCTGTGTCACGGCCTTGTTATCTACGAAGAGTAAGCTTTTGCCATATAATGAAATGAGGGTAGCCAGACTGTGTAATATAGTAGTGCTCACAAGCCGAATGACGTGCACAGTCACTTTTTTTTTTTTTTTTTTTTTTTTTTTTTTTTTTTTTTTTTTTTTTTTTTTTTTTTTTTTTTTTTTTTTTTTTTTTTTTTTTTTTTTTTTTTTTTTTTTTTTTTTTTTTTTTTTTTTTGAGAGTATATTTGTAAAATTGCTGCCTTATTGTTGAATAGAGCAGCACACAATATCAAGATGTTAGAATTAAAAGAAACTGCTGGAAGAAAAAAAGGAAGAACTGCTCAAAATTTAGAGAGAGCTAAAATAAACTAAGGGAAGATACATAATCATTGTTTTTATAGTTCTTGTGGATAGTTAAACTTTGCAACTGTGATGATATAGTGATTATTAAGCATAAATACATAGGTCACGAGAACTTTTTTTATGTCCCCCTAGGTCACCGAAAGTCACTTAATTTTGTTGGATGGGTTGATTACAATTATCGATGTATGATATAAAAGTGTCGCAAGGTTTTGTAAGGTCTTAAAATCACATTTTTATATGTTAGGCCTTTACTACAATCACTGCAGCTTGGTAGTAAAGAAATAACTGATCTTACGGTGACCATTACATGTCGTAATTTATAATGTAATATGCATCAGACTATATCTATTGCTGTTAATTATGGTGATTGCAGCATGTGCTTTCACTTTTTTCGGGAAACATAGCTAACTTCTCTACGGCTCACCAGCAATGGCGACCCGATGTACACCAGTGTACAACCTTGCCGGCACGTCGGCCGTTTTAATAGTTTTTATCGTGCCTGTTTTGAAATTTGAAACACTGCCTCATTAATAATAAAACAAAACTGTTATAAACGTCGATTGCTGTTTCCAGAGAAAAAATTTACCTTATCTTTTCATAGTCCTACGTTGTATTTGATAATTTCTAACTTTTGTTATGCCATGATATCTTTGTTTACTTCCTTGCATAAACGTTGCAATCAATAATAAATGGTTGTTAAATTAATACGTAACATTTTGACAACCTTCCTTAAATTTCATTTCACAATATTTCAATGTTATAAACATGTGATTTGGCTTTATTTCATTTTCCGTGGCAGCGTTTGTATTTTTGAATGATTTTCCAGTGAACAACATCCACTGGATACTGTGAAGTGTTCAGCCACTTCCCCATCTTGGTTAAATCTTTAAAAGGTGTTTTTATTTTCTTATTTATATTATGTAAATCTTTCTTAACAGGCTATATGCCATTTTCAGGTTGAGTTTGTCAGGTGTCCGGTGTGATGCAACAGAATTCAATAACCTAGTAATTGGGGACATGTTAAATTAAATTCATCTTTTCAAAAT
>PNEQ01038937.1:0-27132 GCA_003012365.1 Medauroidea extradentata | reverse complement strand
TATTAGACATAGCGTATATTTTAAACTCAACTGAAATTTTATGTCCGCGACCACTACAAAATATATTTATTGATTGCTGTTCTCATGGAAATAGTTTTGAAAAGTGTTCACTTTACCGTGAACAGCTTAAACTTGCTCTGTACATCGACTGCGTGCGTAGCAACAGTGATAGCCAAGCAGCTCATGTTTTCCTCTTCAGCCCTTATACCCTCCTTTGTGATTCCGAGCAAGGTCAGTAAATGAGAGGGCGACACAAAAAAAAGCCCTTTGTTTGTATCGTGCGTCGCCCTCGCCATTGTGTGTTTACACAGTTCGCGCGTAGCTTGGTTTTTGGATACATCTTGTGATATTGCATAAGTTTCTTGGCTTTATTTTATTGGATTTCGACTTTGGATCTTATTTGGAACTGACTGGATTGATTATTGACGACCTTTGTGCACGATTATATTGGATTACGATTTTATTTACGGTTTTGATTAAGTATTTGTAAGAAATGTTTAGGAACTTTGTATATTATTTAATCAAAAATAAAGATGCCGTACAATTAAAATATTACTAAGTTTCATTTTACCGTGATTTTGCGTAACAAAACGCTGAAAATATATTACCGTGCGCGAAAAAATTACATTTGCTACATTCAACACTTTACTTTACTATGCCCTACACCAAAAATATGTCGCGTTACATTCACGCAACTCATTTTCCTTGCCGACAAGAAGTTGTGTTTATATTTCTGTGGTTTATTTTTATTTTCTTGTGAGCAGAGAAGTCGAATTAATACGTCTGGGGTAGGTATTGTTTTTATTTTGGTCTGCACGCAGTCGGCAAGTTACGTCTCGCACTGTAAATTTTTCGTGATTTTGAAAAAATGGGTTTATTATACTGTACAATCCTGTAGAAGCATTTAACGTAACAGAAATATAAGTATCGAGCGTTTAAACACTTTACAATCGTAACATATTTCCAGTACGCAACACTAATATTATACTACACAGACAGGCAGTCGCCAGTCAGGCACAAGCTGTGCCGTAGAGGCTAATAGCGCATGAAGCGCCCCAGTGGACAGCTCAGAAACTAAGACTAATAGCTCCGTCAGAATGCGCTACAGTACACAAGCTCTTTAGTTGCCGACGCTTGGCACAAAGCGCAGCACACTCGAGTCGATATTCGTCACTCGTGCCGCTGCAGGACTCGCGCCATCGCCGTTTTCAATTTTATTTCTATCTTTCAACACGAATTGGGGAGGGTATTATAGACTTATCTAGTATCAAAATCTTCAGAAAAAGTCAGCGTTTAATATAAAAACATTACTTTGTTTTAAAAAACCGTGTTATTAATGAGAGTAACACTGATACACGGTATTAGAGCAAGAAAAACACCGACTTGAACAAAAAAAAAATTTTTTTTAGGGGTTAAGAAGGGAATTTCGCAACTACGACAACGACGCAACTACGACAAAATTCTCGAGAATTATCGCTTGTCGTAGTTGCGGGGCTCCACTGTATGTATGCAGACACATTTACACATTATGTATGCTAACTGTACGTCTTTGTTAATTTTCAAATAACTATTCAAAATAAGGTTACAATACAGAAAATATACATATTTGTTTTATGACTACTTGTATGCATTTGTCAAAAAAAATAACTCGTTCGGACATCCCGGGATTCGGATTTTCAGGATTCGGATTTTCAGGGTTCAGATTTGAGGGGATTTACTCTAGTTCCGGTTTCTGTAGATCTAAGTTTTAACCTAGAACGATTTAATTAGTGATTAAGAATTTTCGCAGTTATCTTTTCAACTTGCGTGCATTTATTTATAACACATGTTCTTTTGATAATGCTTGGTGCACGAAAAAGACAATCAATTGATATGAGAAAGAAACAAAAAATTCTGCAGGCAGTGAACAGTGGTGAAATATAAAGTCAACAATCTTGACAATACTTTTGTAACGAACTACACTGCAAAATAAAGATCTTTGCTTGCCAGATAACCACAATAGAAATTGTACTGCACCAAATGAAGCCCTTGAAAAAACTGTTTGATTGGCTGATGCATTCCAGGGCATCTAATATTCCTGTTTATGGAATTTTACTGCAAGAGAAAGCTCGCAAGACGGCTCTTCAAATTGGACTTGATCTTCAGGGGGTTAGCTTCATAGGTTCAAAGCCAGATGGAACCTGAGTACACTCAAAGTGTGTGGTGAAGAAGATTCTGCCGAGACATCAATCCCAGAAAATTTGATTCAAGAGCTGCAAGATTTAACTTCTGGCTATGTCATTAAGGACATTTTTAATGCTGTTAAAGTTGTGTTTTTAGAAATCTATTTCATGACAAGGCACTGGGTGTCAAAGGAGAAATTTGTTATGGGGAAGAAAACAAGAAAGGAAACACACAGTGTGCTGTTTTGTGCTAACGGTGATGGTAGTGAAAACTTGACGTGTATCGTCGTCGTTCATGGCAGCATATCAAAACGGAATTTTAAATTGCACGTGTCATGTTGTGTAGGGTCGTGCAAATATTCGAAACACAGGAACTATATTGGTACTAGCCACCTTTCATTTTCATGTTCAATTACAAATTAATGCGACAAAAATGGTTTTTAAAAAACAAATTTTCTTCAGTACAGAATATTCTGTACAGTTATTGAGCATTCAATAACAGAAATACTAATTCTGAATGCCGTAATCACTGCAATTAATAAATAGGATTGGTTATTTGAATTTCACGTCAGTGTACGATCAAAACAGCAACAACAATCCACATTCGACTTACGATGTTTACTAGCAATCCATTCTTCGATACATCTCGGCACGTAACTGCGTATCAATTCAGGTAACAGCCGCCATACTGTTTACAGCATGTAAGATGAGGTTAATTTCAGATTGCAAAGTGAAGAAAACGAAGGAAGAAAATTACAAAAGCGGATGGCATAAATCAGTTTTGAGGTAGCCCTGAACATCTTTCGTAAACTAAAGTAGAGCCCCGATTTAACGAACTCGGGAATAAAGAAAACAGCAATTTAACGAAAGAATTTTCAGGAACCTTCAAAAAATAACAAAAAAAAAAAAATGTATTAAATAACTAAATGACTTTGATAAAAAGAATATTATTTGTAATTTAAGTCCTTTAAAAATACTAGCACCGACCACAGTATATTATTATTTCTCAGTAGAAAAGTTTAAACCATCCATCGAGAACAAAAAAAAAATTGTTGAAAACTTTGGCCGCAGGAATGATTTTGAGATACGCACGCGCGGGCGCCGCAGAGCGTGCGCCGCTGTGTTTCATAACAAGCGTGCCTAGAACCTCATCCTGACGGCTAGCGAGTGAACGAGCATCTATGTACACAGTCTCCACAGCGCGGCGGTGGGCAGTGCAAGAACCAATTCATAGATATTGCTTCGCGTCTCCGTTAGAATGCTCTGCAGGGCAGCGTGCTCTATTGAATAGATAGAATGCAATGGTGTGCAGCATGATTATTCATACTCGCGTCCCGTGATAAAACAACAGAGTTTATAAAAAATACGTAATGTTATTTATGTAGACTCTTTACAACAAATTTATTACTGCAAACGTAAATAATTTGTTTCTCCGATGCTAAAAAATGCTTGTGTGCAAAGTACTTTTAGGTAGCAAACCAATGAGTTTGTTTCACGAGCGCAGCTGCTAAAAGCTATAATGGCTGCTGCAGCACGTATTTAATTATTATTTTACCGTTGTCTTGCAAACTTTTAATCTAGTTTTCCTTGCAGTTTTATTTTTTTTTTACAATTTTGCATGGGAATTTCCTTGATTTTGTCGGTGGAGCGGGCGGGAGACAGACGAAAAGATTGATGGCTTGGCTGTGTTAGTCATTACGTTTCACGTGTTGATGGAGTGCGAAAGGACGGCCTAACTCACCATGCGCACACTCGCTGGGCGTTGCACTTAAAGTTTTTTAAGTTTTTTCGCAGATTTCTTTTCTTTTCACGGTTGTGGCTTACCTGTTGACGGTAAATGCGTTTTGATATTGTTTGGAACCAATATACTTTTTTTAAATTACCTTAAATTCCGACGAAACATGCCCGAGGATTTAACCATTTTTTTGGTGATTTGGGGAGGGGGGCTAAGTCAGATTTAACAAAACATCGATTTAGAGTAAACATTTTCAGGTCCCATGGCATTTCGTTAAATTAGGGTTCTACTGTGTAACTAATTTCTGTGGATAACGATATTTATTTCCTGTTGCTTTGTTTCCGTTATTATTCGTTTCCGATATTGTTCGTTTCCGGCTGCATTTGCAGTAGTACTGTAATCCTTAGAAAATGCACGTGGTTTTCTACATTAACGTGTACTATTTATATAAAATTTTAAATTTTAATAATGGAGCAAGTGAAAAACTGCGACAGACCCAGAGGAAAATTACAAAAAAAAGTGCAGTATGGAATTTTTACATTGATCAAGAAAAGGGAGACGTCACTGCACGTAATGAATGTGGTAAACAAATTTCGATGCCAACAGGTAAGATGTAAAATAAACTGCATTGTGAAAATTTATTTGAAAACTACTGGACATAGCGGGCTTACGAATTTGAAACTTGTTTTCCCAAACTAAATACATTATGGTTATCACGTATCTTTTTTACTGTTGTTGAGTTGCTGACTATAAAAAAAAAGAAAATGGATATACGGTTATACTTTTAATTTAAATTTTAAGGCCTGCAATTCAGTCAGTACCGTTAAGAGGTTACCGCCAAAATAATTTTCTATGAAAATATTGCTGTCGACTAACACTGTTAGGTTGAAAAATTTTTTTTTAATCTGTGTGATAAAATAGCTGATTCATGGCATTTTGCCCACAAATAGGCTTAAGGTAAAGTTTATTTATTTTTAATTCTCATAGATGGATGTTAATAGAAGTTTCACAAAATTATTGTGGGCTAATGCTAAATCATTTGCAGTTAAAGTATAATATTTTTGTAGTGTCGAGGAAAGTAATTTGATACTCTGGCATAAACTAAAAGTAGAAATACATTTTCCTAAACATTCAAATAATATTCGTTAAGATATCAATTTATAATGAAATATTTTAATTTTCATTTCATTGTCATGAAAATTAATCAACTTTTGATTCGTTTTCATTTTGTTAAGGAATACCAACCAGTATTCGCACAACCCTAAAATTGTTTTTTTTTTAGTGGCAGTTTTGCATTACAAATTCCATTTTAATGTGTAAATATTAAGGCAATAGTGTGTCATATAAATTAGTGTCACTGCAAAAACTTTCGAGACACACATGTTTGAATCAACCATTTGCAGAATCAACCTGGCCCATACAGCTAGACTTGTGTGCACAATTGTGTAAAACCGCTTTATGTATAAATATATTTTAATACAAATTTCACACTACGCAAACTATCTCATTGTACAGGATTGCCACTACTTCATTTATCTTTATATTACTTTAGAGTCATATTTTTTGTATAAAAAAGCCACCTACTGAAACTATGCTAGGAATTATCACTAAAACATTTAACTAGGATATGAAGCAATATACAGTTATAGCCAGGCGCAGATCCAGCGATGAGATTTTGGAGGAGTGAATACAAAAAAATTGTAAAATTTTGACTAGGAGAGAGTAGCAGCAAGCGAGACACTTCTGTGGAGAGATCATCTACATTTTCTGTATAAATGAACCAATGTAATTTTAAAACAATCCATCTTCAAGTTCACTTTAAACATTTTTACATTTCACATACAGTATTAGCATTTTCAGGGGTTTAGGAGGGGTGATCGCCACTACCGCTCCCCCCCGGATCCAATTCTGCTTTTAACTAACTATGCTAGTCTACCTGACTCTTACAGAACTGCACTGAAATATGTTTCTATCTTGGGTGTTTCCAGGCCCCTGTAGCACGGTGTCGGGAATCTTGGTATCTTGCCCAGTAAATACCTGGAAATAAGCACAGTAATTTTGTTGGAATGGTTTGACAACAGTAACTGAATTATCAACTAACAATTAATAGTTCTTTTAAACAGGTAGTCAAAATAAATTTTTTACACTACATATTTCATGTGTTGCCAAGTAATGTCAACCCCATAAAACCGTTAATTCAATAACTATCTACCATCTTTATTAACCTTCAAAAAATGTGTTGTCATGCATCCACTGGTCCCTACCCAAATCCTGACATGAGGCCACACATGAATACAATGCAGGCACAGTTGTGACACAGGTAGAGGCATATTGCATAAGCCTCAACAGCTAACATAGGGAGGGTTTTCCATAAAATGATTTTGAGTGGCACGAACACTGGAACAGATTGCCACATCATATTTACCCACACAGTATACAGTACCATATTAAAAAGTGAGTATGTTTGGATTATTTACAGCAATATTTACATTCAAGTAACATGCCAGGTTAAAACAGTACAGCAGGGTGACAACCTATCAAAGCAGTGTGTGTGTTTGGTTACCATGTGTATTATTGCTAATCTAATGACTTGTTGTTCATTTAATTATGCAGTGATTGTGTCTGTGCGCCATGCACATGAAGCAGAACTTATGTTAATTATCAGAACTGTGTTCAATGTACAAATCATAATTGTAACTTCGACTTCAGCTGTAAACTGATGCCAGTGGCCCAGTGATGTCCAAGCACACAATGTGATGGCAGCAGCTAAGCGCTTTTCACAAATACAATGCGTGGCAAGCATATGCATCCCTAGCTCCAGTCAATAAGTAGCAGTCACTGTGACTGGTTGTGTTATCACGTGAGGGTGCATCACACTTGAGGGTGCTATTGTGTGAGGCATGCTCTCAGCATACAAGAAGTGAAGAGTGGCTACATGGTGTCAAATGCTGCGCTACATAGACGTATAAAAAGCAATTATCAACAAATAGTTTAAAACAGATTTAACTAGTATCTCTTAGCATTGCTTATATTTATATATATATATACAGTGAAACCTCTATCTATCGTTTTTCAAGGGACCAAAAAGAAAAAACGATGCATGCGAGAAAACGAAACATACGGGAAACACATCCCCCCAACCACTTAAAAAAAAACTAAAAACATAACCTCAAAAATTATTTTTAATATATCCATCACATGAAAATTTGCACTTCAAATATGTGTGTATCGAATATAGTCGTAGCTCATTTGTATTACCGACGATCCAGTTTAACGTCAAAGGTGGCAATCTGAGACATTTGGCTACGTCAGCATGCTTTTCACCAGGACATTTCTCTACGTCCATTATTTCAAGACATTCTTCAAGTGAGCAAACAGATTTTGCGGGCCGCGACATTGTTACAGCAATAATTTATAAATACATTTTACAGGCCTTAAAATAAAAATCGTGTACTCCACTCGTTAACAAGATTCACAAAACTGTTCCTATCTAAACGGAAAATGTAACAAGATCAAGATAAGTATTTACAAGTAAAAAAGGAACCTCCCGACTCGTGCGCTTGCGCTCGGCTACCTTCGGCTATACTCGGAAGTGCACAAAATGGCGGAATAAAATTCCCAAAATTCTTGACGTTACAATTATTTATTCACTAAACTTTATTGAGGGAAAAAAACACACATTTAAAATTGAACAAAATGAATTTACACACAATATGTGTTCAATATATATTGAAAATAATTTGGATATCAATTTTAAAACAAAAATTTTCCTCTATAAAAAAATTATGTTTTTCTGTTGGTGGCAACATGTTTGTTGTTCGTTCAACCAACAAAATACGGCGTTTGTGTTTACACGCACAACTTACTACAGTGGCCTATATAAAAGTTTCTTAAAATAAGATGAACGATTGCCAATCATATTTGAAACAATAACGGTGAAATTCACAGTCAAAACAAACCAAATATATTACGTTCGTCTATATTTTTGACGGTAAATGTTTGTCTTGTGCGGTTACGATACATTGCTTACACTTGTTTGTTTCGAGAAGTGTATACGAACGTGGTATGAAAACGTAAAATGTAAGCAATTATTATTTTGTTGTTGGAGAAAATGTCTGAATGGTCATTTCGGGAAATGTATGCATATATGAACGATCCATGTGGGTTTATTTAACATTGTTTATATAGACAATTTGTCGGGACCATGAAAAACGATCGATGGATCCGGGAAAACGAAAGAAACGGGAACGATGCAACGAGGTTTTACTGTGTATATATATGTATATATATATGTATATATATATATAAATATATATGTATATATATATATACATATATATATATATACATATATATATATACATATATATATATACATATATATATATATATATACACACACACACATATATATATATATATATAAGCACACACACAGGATGTTCTGGGATCAGACACCGATAAAGAGGCGGGTGATAAGAGGGCGGGCCCCAAGAACTACCAAATAAAACAAACTTGTATATTTCAATTCACAACCATCAACAATTTACAAATTTTTTAAGAAAATTTGGCTGTTCTCGACCCTGAGCTAAGCATTTACTGACAGTGAAAAAAGCAATGGTCCACATGGAACATTTAATAACACATTTCAAATCACTGAGAGATCAATTTTTGAGGAATAAAAATATCACTATCACGAAAGTTGCATTTTGTTCCGAAAGATGCCTCTGTTTGCTCGAGTTACACAAATATTAGTGTGTAACATTAAATGATCACCCACCACTGGAAAAACTACCCCATACTATGGCTAATTAATTAGTAAAAACCGGTATTTTAAATTAAGAAATGTTGATGAAGTAAATGTGAAAACATAACATAATGCAGAAGATTCATACAATGGAAAATCAGCTATAATGTTCAATTTAGTATGTAAATAATGAAATCAAACTATACTGCAATCAAAATATTACACAATGTTTGAAATTATTAAAACGTATTTTGCATGTAAAGTGTTTTATTTGTGTTGATATAATGAAATGTTATACATAAAGGTGATAATGAGTTGATTCATTAAAAAATATTGATATTATCAAAATGGAAAGTTAATATAAACAAATAACATTACCAGACAGACGCCCATACACACACCGTATTCACCCATGTACGCCTCTCACCCATGTTAGTTGCACACCGTATTTTCTCAAAGACAAGTTTGGGAAAAAAATTATTTCTAAAAAGCAAATTCAAACTTAATGTTGTATACTTTAGGTAGTCACGGGAAAGTAAATTTGCTGCTAAAATTAGCTGAAGGTTGAGTTAAACGTGTGTCTTAACCGTAGTAAGTGAACAAAATGTATGATGTTCCAAACGTTCTATCACATATTTAACACCGCTACTCTGAATGGTAACTGACAAAACAGTTTGACTACATGGCACTAATAGTAATGCAAAAACATTTAACAACTTGTCAACAAAATGTGAAACGGGAG
Source organism: Medauroidea extradentata (assembly GCA_003012365.1). Lineage (NCBI taxonomy): Eukaryota > Metazoa > Arthropoda > Insecta > Phasmatodea > Phasmatidae > Medauroidea > Medauroidea extradentata. The sequence continues at coordinate 17,746 of PNEQ01038937.1, read as the reverse complement.
TCCAAAATCCAACGAAATAAACAGTTAGTAATGTAATACAAACATCATTACATCGTACGAGTCCACACGAAGCAACAAAAGCACAAACAAAGAACACGAGGCGTGCAACGCACGACACAACACTAAACACGCCATGCAAAATAAAATTATCTGCATTATCCAGCCCAAGTATACCAAAATGTTTTGTCATGACAAACTGTTGACGTTGCTACGGTATCGTAACACTTTTTTCATTTGGAGCCGATCTCCAATACATGACGCTGTGATGTTGTACTAATGATGTACTGCGCAACTTCCTATTGATTATTTTAGCTTCTCACTCACTGTGAACGAACACAATTGTCATTTACATTTTTATTTTTCAAAGAACTCTAAGGATATAGTATATAGTCACTGTGAAAACACTTATCTCATCTGCTACGCGCTGAAAACAATGCAGCCTGCCCACCTAAACAAGTGACTAGTACACGATCGCACTGCCAGCATTCCTCTACCTGCATGGCTGTGTGCATGCATGCCTAGCCCCCAATACTGTTGTCAAGTCTCCGCGCAGACCAGTTGCCTACCCACATAGTGCGCTGATTTCAAATACAAATTAGCTGTGTAAGCCGTGCACCCCCATTTTTGTTATCCAAATATTAAAAAAAAAAAAAAAAAAATGGTGCACGAGGTACATGGGTGAATACTGTACTTGCTGGTTCATATTCACAATGGCCGCAGTTATGTAGAGGGTAATGCATTCGCCACCCGTCATACAGAACTGGGTGAAATTCCTGAACAGCCTCAGAGACAAATTGTCTACATGTGGGAATTTCAGCTAATACATTTGGATGGCTCAGGGCTGGGGGGGGTCCGTTTGTGTACCGCTGTTAACCATCTCAGTATCCCTCCATGCTTAAATTATTCACCGAGTTGGGGAGGGGGAATGAGGGTGACGGCATTACTGCACTTTAATGAGACATTAAGAGCCCATGAGTAGAGGCAAGATTATATGGTGAATGGCAATAAAACCTAAATAACACCTAAATGTATATTATATGCAGAAATCCAATGTGAGTCACTGAATGAAATTAAATCAACAAAAATTTATCTGTGTAAAATGTGGTTATCCTCTCCAAAAATTACGCCCCAGAACTTTTTTTGGCGCTAATTTAATAAAAAATAGAAACTTTAAAATTTGCACTAGGGTAAATTGAAATCCTACCATAGTCCTTTTTTTTGCAATGTAATTATTTACTCAAATACTAAATTCAACATTATAGCTGATTTTCCGTTGTGTGAATCTTCTGCACATTGATGTTTTCACATTTACTTCATCAACGTTTCTTAATTTAACATACTGATTCTCCCTAATAAATTTACAATACTATGGGGTAGTTTTTCCAATGGCAGGTGATAACTTATGTGACTCATTGATATCATTTTAACTCGTACAAACACAAGGAATATTTCAGAACCAAAAACAACTTTAATAAAAGTGATTTTTTTTTGCTCCACAAAGCTGTCATCTCCATGAATGTGAAATGTGTCTTTAAATGTGAAGACGCTAATTATCTTTGATATGTACAAATTTTGTTCCACATGGACCATTACTTTTTACACCATCAGTAAATGCCTAGCTGAAGGAAGGGTGCAGACAAATTTTCTTTTAAAATTACGTAACTTTTAGATGGTTGCAAATTGGATTATATGAGTTGGGTTTACTTTATTTGGTAGGTCTTGGGCCCCTCTATCTCACGCCTCTTTACCGACATCTACTCCCAGAACATTCTGTATGCGTATGAACAGTAAACTCCCTGCATATTGCGACCTGATTTTTCGTGGAATCGGGTATATCAGGGGGTCAAACCATGTCCCCCAATCATAATTGACTAATTAATATATGATAGAGCCGATTCGGGTAATTCTGCGTTATAAACGACAATCTAAGCAACAGACAGAAATAATGCTAGCCGTTGAAAGGTTCACAATGAAATTATAAAAAAATATATCCTGGTACATAATTTCACCATCTTGTACGGTTAAAAAGTTATGGGGCAATACAGCCTACTGATGTTTTTGGAAACATTATGTTCTTAATGTCGCTTTATCTTACAAACATAGAGGACCCAAGAAAACCCACCAACCAGCAACACATTTGCACGACTAGGGATTGAAGTAAGTTAGCCTTGGTTGAAGGCAATCACACTGGCCCAGGGTTGGAGGGGTGAGGCGAGCAGAGAATATGCTAACAAGATGCACACATAGCCGAAGGTGTTGTAGAAGGGGCAGAAGTCATGTATCCGTGAGTGCTTCAATAATTTCTAAGTAGCACACTTCTCGTGGTCTGTGTGTTGACAAGTCACTGTTGACATTGTTATTGAAGCTATGTTTTAGTCATGTGCACGGTACAATGTCACAGAAACGAAAAACTCAATATTTCAGACATTATTATTTACAGAATGTACTCTACTTATTAGTGTAAATGCCCCACACTGTAATTGTAAAACTAGGGAAGTTTTTGATGTACCATCTGTCCCGCCCCATGCTACGCTATCTCAACAAGAACACATAAAAATACACATATATATAAACACTAGACCCCCGATTTTACGAACCCTGGATTCAACGAAGGTAGCGATTCTACGAATACAATCTCAGGAACCCTCAAAAAATAACAAAATTATATGACAAAAAAAATTGTAAGGAATTACGTTGACAATGAATAAAACATTCTGTATCTAATTCCCGGCGTTAAAATATGAATTGTAGAGCTGCAGTTATTACTTGGTTAGTCACAATTTTAAAAATAAAACACAAAAAGCGTAAATCCATAAAAAATGTGGCAGTGACAGTTTGAAAACCGCGCACCGCCGCCTGTGCCAAGCCGGCCGGCCTGCCTGTCTCCAACTACGACGTATTAGGATCTATATTGAGGTCGTACTATAGGCGCAAAGTTCCAGCGCATGCGCATATGCTCATTTAACTATAGTATAGCCTCCTTCTAGGCTGTTTCACGACGTCTTATATCTCATCTCACGCCGAATGAGTTTACTTTTTTACTCGAACCCTATAAATAATAGCGTGATATTTTTCTTTATTGCATTAACACCATACGTACTTAAAACAATTAACTTGGCGCATAATTTGCTTAAACAATGCGTTACTGCGTGTCGTAAAACGTGGGTTTCACAAGTGAGCACGATAATAGCGCTACCTATTTACCAAGTGTAGAAACATTTGTCTCCGGGTATTGCGAACTTGGGAAATAAATAGACGTTAGTGTATTACGTAATCCCGGAACTCCTAACTTATTTTTACCGCATATACTGACTGTGAAAGTGATTATTTTCAATCACTTATACATGTAATTCTCGACGATTTTAGGTAAGAACGTCACAAAATGGCATTTTTGGAACGTCAGTACATGCTACGGTGCTGCTATCTATCTGTCATCTTGTGAACGTTTGTACAGTTGTGCTATCTCTCTGCTCTGCACGCTACTGGTATATACGTTCTCGTACAATTCATCGACAACGTCTAGGGAATGTTTTTACGTTAAGTTATATAAAACGACGTAATGAATAAATACATCCGCTTATTCCTTCTTTCTTTGGTGAATAATTTACAAGGGCATTTTACTAGTAAGAAATGCCTACTATTTTTCCATTAAACGCTACGCAAATCGGGCTATTCACTCGTGAAAAGGCACTAGACAGCTCGGTTATCTCTTTTTTTTAGGACAAAGGTCGATCATATCTATTGTTGAGCGGTGTTCTTTTGATCGTAAGGAGTCTGCCTATTGATATAAATCTATATTTCAACTATCACTTGTGTTATTTTTCCGTTAAATGCTACAGAAGTCAGTCTATTAGCTCGAGAGAAGACACTCGGAATCTCGATTTTCTCATTTTTTGGGGACAAGGGTCGGTCATATCTACCGCTCAACAGTGTGATGTCTGGCTACTGATATCAATTTATGTTTACATTATTACATTAATTAATTTCCCGCAAAACACCACGGAAGTCGGGGCCTAGACACTTTGCAGAAAAAATGCTATTTTAAAATTTTCTGTTAAGGTAGGGGTTGGGGGGGCAAAAATACGCCGCTATCGAATTTACGAAGGTAGAGATTTTATGAATGCGATGAGAGGAACCGTGAATATTTGTAAAATCGGGGGTCTAGTGTACATGTATACAGGATGTCCCTGAATAACGTTTACAGCTCTTCATTATGTTGTAAGGGATGCGAAGATGAGTAAATTGATACAGTATACTTAGGATTGCAGATGAAAGGAAGTACCAATATATTGTCTCTCAAATTATGATTTCAGGATCCCAAATTACGTTAAAACTGAAGTAAAATAGCAGCCACTGCGAATAAGGATGACTGAGGTGATTATGGATCTGGCTGGAAATGAAAGGACCGAAGAATTTGAGGTTCCGTGTGATATTCCATGTATCATAGGTATCACCGCATACTAATCTAACATCTGAGATCCTGGGAGAGATCCCAACCGGAAATAATTTCGGTGCTATGCGATCGATGCACATCCGCTGTTCGGCACACTGTTAGTACGCCTCACTTTACATGTTATTGGACTTGATAATGCGATGTTTTGCAATTTCTACGCAAATTGCGACCCTCGAAGACAAAAATTTATGGGACAGTTTATGGGCACTTCCCAGCCTCTGCAACACTAAGTGTATGGTATCATTTTACTCGTCGCTGCATTCCCTACAACATGATAAAGATCTGTAAATGTTATTCAGGGACATCCTATATACACATACATACATGTATATACATATGTAAAGGGTGATTCGGGAGGAAAGGTACATGCTTTGAGGGGTGATTCTGAACAAAATGTTTATTAGAAACATATACCCTTTTCTTAACGGTTTCAGAGAAACTAAATGAAAACAACAAGGAACAGGATAAGTGCAGGTGACGGTAAATCACGAAACTGTTATCTTACATTACATGTAATTCTGTACATTTCCACATGGTGGTGCACTAAGCGGGTGAACTCTCACCTGCCTGCCAGATAAATCCATCCCAACACAGGCTAGCTCAGAGCCTACTTGAAATTTAAAAAACCAGCACGTTTCTGTACGTGCTTCCAAGCAAGTGAACTTTGACCAGCCTGCCAGATAAATCCCATTCCAGAAAAAGCAAGCTAAGAGTCTACTTGAAATTTCAAAAATCCAAACAAGGCAAAATACAAGAAAAAATTAACAAACAAAAGTTGCTTGAATTTTAATTAGCTTTAAAATGAGTCTAAACACGATACAAATCAGATAAAATTGACACGTAAAATTTAATACTTTTATCTTGCCTTAACAGTTAAATTTTTAATTTTAAATAAACTTTTAATGTTGATTTCTCTAATAGCATCCCCAATTAATATGCTGGATTCCGCCGTAAACACCCTTAGACCTGGTTAAGTTGGCCTACTTAAACTGTTCATGTCACAACAGCACACCATCTGATTTTATTTTTTTGGAATTTACTTTTCTTTCTTCCCTTCTGCTGTCCAAACAGGCTCTCCATGACATAAAAAAAGTCTGCTTACCCCTGTTCCCACCCTCCTCCTTATACAGTATGTACAATAATTAAACAATGCCGGCGACCTGCAAGGATTTATTGCTTCTCACTCACCTTTATGGGCATGCGTAATGCGTTAATTTTATACTATTTAAGTAACGTACAGTAAATGTTGAAATTGCAAATAAACTAAAAGATATAAACATGTAAGCAAAGGCCAACTGTGAGAGTGGGAAGGTTGGTGACAAACTAGCAGACTCACTGACACAGAAGACAGTAATGTGTCCTCTTATTTGCCATCCTTGCTGCTTATCACAAAAAGCTTAAGGTCTGGACAGAAAAATCAGAGCTGGCAGCTAAGCAAAAATAAGCATGAGTGTGAATGAGTGTGAGAGTGAGCATGAGTGAGAGTGAGTACAAGCATGAGTGAGCACAAGCAAGAGCTCAGCGTGAGTGTGTGAGAGAGGGAGACTTGGGTATAGCTCAGCCAGCGGCAATTATTCTTAGTGAAGAAACTCTATATGTCCACCGTTATTCAGTCAGAACATGCAGTACTTCTTCCAAATAGCCATGATGTCATTTGAGCTGAGCGGAAGCGGTTTCCGAGCGCCTGACAACAGTGTATCTGTTATCGGCACCATACCTTTTCTCATTTTATATAGCCCTCCCTCTCTCTCTCAATTCAGGAGTTGCTAGCTGGCAATTATTTTATGTACAAAGAGGGTGAGGGAGGGAGTGAGACATGCATTCTTATTGTCTGCTTTCCTTGAGTGTCTGGGCAATATACAATTTAAGTGCTGTCTGGCAAGCCTCTTCTCCCACTCGCCAACCACACACAAGATCTAGGCCCAAACGAAACAGCATCAGGTTGATGTGCCTGGCCACGTCGCCAAGGATATTGGTTCTTGACCAGAGAATTTAGAATTTTACAGCAGACATAGTACACTTCCGGGCTTCTAATTATTGCTGATTTCTATTGAACATACAGTAATAAAAAAAATGTTTCCTGCTCTTGCTTTTATCCATTTAAAATGAAGTTAGTTTATTACTGGCGGAGATTGAGAATACTGTCATAGTTGTGTTGTCATAGTAGCTGATATCGTATTTGGGGGGCTAGACTGTAGTTACATACCTATCCAAAACGGCATTTCTCATTGGTTTCTCTATGTACAAAAATGTTGTTCTGTGTCATCCTTGGATTATTGTCTATGAAAAAGAACAGAGTGTAATAGTGATTACTAGAACACTGTAGTTTTTGCGAAAAGATTTTTGCAGTACTTTGCTTCAGCACTTTATGTGAGCACCTGCATTTCTGCTTTGTGGACACTGACTGGATACAGTAACACCCAGCTTGTGAAGGTTAAACACGCAAATCACAGACATGATGTGTGGCAATTATCTGTGTACTGATTGGCACAGTCAAATGAATAACGACTCTGCACAAAAATACTGTCAATAGCCAAGAAGTTGAGCTGCAGGTGTGCATGTAAGACACTGAAACAAAGCAGGGCAAAAATATTTTCGCGAAAACTACCGGGCCCTAATGATTACTCTTTAGTAAAGAAATACACACTTAAAAATTCTGGCAAAAGAAAATTGAATAGTGTTACCCTGAAGAACTTTATCATTATTCTTATATTTGATGGCTTCCTAACTGTTAATATGTTAAAGAAAGAAGATTGCTGCTACTTATGTACAGTTGGCCCACCTTACTCACAGTTCTCACCAACCGTGGTTATCTGTATTCTGTGATGTCATTATCCTGTCTTGTGTCCATTGTCTTTGTTCCAGCATCTAATGTTTAAACATTTACTTTCAAAAAAATATTCATAGAAAATATGTTGCAGTATACTTGCAACCAGGGCTGTGGAGTCTGAATTTTGGCATTTTTGTGTGGATACAAAACCAAAAATCACAGAGTGATAAATACGCAAATATATTACTGTGATAAACAAAAGTGTTTTGATACAATATAGCAACAATTCAAGCTGCAATAAGAAGAAAAAATTATGTTGCAATAAAAATGCAGCTACAATTTAATTCAAAACAAAGTGGTTGCGATACATCGCTACAAAGATGTTACGAGTGATTTTTTTTAATTTAACACTTTACAAGCTATATATCGCAATATAGCACCACCCTACCCAGTGCACCCCGAAAACTGAAAATATGCAATAGTCACATAAATGACAGCATTAATAGCATATTGAATATGCTCGAACAACTGAACATGGCACATTTACAGAGCGCACAACCACAACATTTTTGAAAATAAAATATTAAAAACACAATATTCTTCAACCCACATGTACTCCAAAAACACCAAAATAACATTTAAATATTTTACTGACAACTTTACTCTAATTATCTTCCTGTTCAGTCATGCTGTAATCCAACTGCTCCCGGGGCACATAAGGCGCACACCCACAGAGTCTAGAGGTTCATGTCTAGATGTTGGTTGAAAATGTTGACCCAGTTGTGACTGATTGTAGTTCGAGAATTAGCTGTATGGCACTAACACACTGGAGCTAGTTTATTTCAGTCTTGTAATTGTAGCAATTATGACATGTTAAATATTAAAAATCTCTTAAATAACAACTGCCAGAGAAGCTTAGCAAAGTTGCTTCTGTCTTGTATGTTGTAATTTAACTATGTATACACAGTGAAACCTCATATTTACATCACGTTATTTACAGTTTCCAGCGAATTACACTTTTTTCTTCAGGTCCCGATTGTCTGCCATTTAGCGCAATGTTAAATTTTCTCGCATATCACACGAAAATTTAATTTTTCCCGCTGCTTACATTTTTCGCCCATGTTAAGATAATATAAACACGAGATTTCAGAGCCACAGATGACAAAGAAAATACATCTAAACTTGTTTGGATATCGAACAAAGAAGAAACATCACAGCAAAGTTGGTGATTACGTGCAAAAGTCACAGGAGAATGACAGTGATCGCGTATAATGCTTGCGCTCACTGCACAATAAATTCAAGATGGCAGCAAGACAACCGCTGTTGCTAGCGCTATCGATTTTCTCGAATGCTATAGATCACTGTATTCACATTGGCAACATTGTTCTCATTGCGTGTGTTTTGTCTTTGTTTGTAAGAGCAAATAACGGTAACTTTAACCTAAAACTTTTTAAATGTGTTGAAAATGTTTTATTATATACAGCTGTGTTTTAAAATCATTCCCATTTTAGTGTAGTGTGTTTTAGATGGTTATATAACGGTAATTTAATGAAAAAAAAAATAGCTGGAATATTTGATAAAACAAAAATTTATACTGTAATAATGGAGAATTGTGACGAGTTCCTGGAAACATGTATTGATCTGAATAAAGAACTATACATTCCCATTCAAATGCATAGTTATTTTGTCTAAATTCGTGATAGCATTGCAAAAAATTTTAACATGCTGAACAGTATTAACCAAATGATAAAAAATTCAGATCTTACATTTTAAGATGTTCTCTTGATATGTGCGCGCGCCATAAATCTATGCAAAACTGTATATTCAATTCCTTTATTGGTAACATACAATGTACAAAATTTTATATGATAAAATATGACAAATGCATTGCTTGCATGAATACTATTACGTTGATTTTACCTGTAGGGAGTTTCTTAAGCAAACACTAAAACCAAAGTACTAAGTAAGGTAAGCTGAATACTTATTTTTTGAGATTTCCCTTAATTTACACTTTTTCGCTCTGTCCCCCTGAAAAGTGTAAATATGGGGTTTCACTGTACAGTAAAACCCTGTTGAGACATTTTTGTAGGGACTTTACACCACAAACTTCTTAGCTGGGAAAACATCTTAAATGGGAAAACTGGTTTTAAAACTTAAGTCGTTATTATTGTAGGTGCAGTCTATATTAAATTTTATTTCGGAGTCGCAAGGACAATTTAATGTACAGTAAAATCCCTTATTTACACTTTTCAGAGGGACAGAGCGAACAAGTGTAAATAGAAGGAAGGGTAAATTAAGGGAAATCTCGTAAAACTCATTCAGCTTACCTTATTTAGTGCTTTTGTTTTCATGTTTAAAAAACTCTCTTCAGGTAAAATCTAAGTGATAGTATCCATACAAACAATGCATCTATCCTATTTTGTAACATAAAACTTGGTATAGTATAAGTTACCAATATTGGAATTGAATATACTGTTATGGGAAGATTCATGGCACATGCACATGCCATTTCAAGAGAACACCTTGAAATGTTAATAAGAGATATATTTTTTTACCGTTTGGTTAACACTGTTCAGCAATTGAGAAATTTTCTGCAATGCTATCGCGAATTTAGACAGTTACAGTACGCATTTGAAAGGGGTGGAAAGTTCTGCCTCAGGTCAACAAATGTTTCCACGAACTCGTCACACTTCTCCATGACCATCAATTATTTTATCAATAATGCGTGTTTTTTTTATTATATTGCCGCTATACAACCACCTAAACACTCTGCACTAAAATGGAAATGACTTTAAAACACATCTTTTCATAATATAACATTTTCAAATATGTTTCGAAAAGTTTAGGTTAGTTATCGTTTGCGTAAAGAAAGACAAACAAACGCACGTAAAGAAATCAATGTTGCCAATGCAAGTACAGCGATCGATAGCATTCCATACAATCGATAGTGCTAGCAGCAGCAATTATCTTGTGGCCATCTTGAATTTATTGTGCCGTGAACGCAAGCATTACACGCGATCACGGTCAATATGCTACGGGTTTGCAAGTGATCACCAATGGCAGATTGTATTAATTCGTGTTACGCGCATGCGTTGGCCATCCTGAGAGTACCTGCTCGCTGTCTGTGGAACACTACATCTCACGTCAGTTATCTATGACGACGGTACAAAAACATAAGCAAATGCGGTATTTTTCTTGCAGCTACAGTTTCCTTTCAGTTAATTTACTAAAGAAAATCACGTACATTACTTTTAAAAAAATAAAGTTTTTCTTACAAAAGTTGACCGTATTACGCAGGAAATCAGGCACGTGGCAAAACATAATATGTGGGAAAATTAACCATGGCTATTATGACGAAAGTGATGGGACCAAACGAACCAAACGACTCAGCTGGGAAAAAGTATCTCGTGGGAACGTCTTAAGCGAGTTTTACTGTATATATAAATCTTATAGTCCATCACAACTACCAATATACTTAGGTTATGAGATACATTGTGTGGTGAATTGGTTGATTCTTTAACAATACCTGAGGCCATACCTGCAGCAGTAAGGTCTGTTGGACACAAAGTGTAAATAAAATAATCATCTCTCCATGATTCTTACAGCAACATACAATTAAAATTCAAGGACTTTCCAAGAACATTTTACTAATATTTCAAGGACCACAGTAAACTACATTCGATACGCCAAATTTATATTTGAATGTTTAAGGTTTTATTTGCAACATATCTTTTATGGTTTCCTCCCCCTCCTCCCCAGAACTGAAGTTCACCAATGGTAAATGAGCCAAAAATTTTCAATTTCATAAAAAAAAAACACCATATTTAATGAAACTCCTTCATGGTTATTAAAAAGTTTCAAGAAAATAAATTACACTGAATCACAAAATAAGTACTTTTTAAAGAGAGACATTTCATTTTCAAAAAAATTCAGTGTGTTACCAGTTCTAATGTAAACAAATATGGCTGATGCCATGCTCCTGCTTAAGTATTAGCATACAATAGAGTATTTTATTCCCAATTCAAGGCACATATTAACATTATCACGAATCACATACTGTAACTGAATAAATAAAAAATAAGTAAGCATAGTGAAATATTGTACGACACAAATTGTGCAACGTACAGCGCTAGATCGTTGGTACAAAACACTGCTTCTGAAGTGGTCGGGCAACTTAGACTTGAGTAACATGGGAGACATTCCGCTTTGCAGCAAGCACTGCACGCTAGCTTCTCTCCCACCTGACACATAATTTATTATATAGTACTCGATTAAATACTGCAATCTGTATGGGCCACTTTTCCTTTTCAATGCTCTTTTGTTTACTTTTCTGCACCACTTCTCTTCCAAAAAAAACTTTGCCACTAACCTCTAGCAGATGCAGATTACTACTTGTCGTGATCACGTAAAAAAACACTGGGCATAATCTAACGTGCTGCGGTATTCCAGAAAGTGTATCAATTTCACAGACACTGCAAATCGTCTGTTATCAGGTAAATTATATTACAGAAATAATGTGTAGGCAAAATATGGTTACATATTTCTGAGAAAGGATTTTAATGTTGGGAAAATAGCTAGAATATTAGGTAAGTAAACCCACAAATTCTAGGAATTTCCTGGACCGTAAGTACCCTGTCTCTCTTAGAAGGTGATAGCGATTTTGTGTAATTAACTCAACTAATTTAGTTTTGTTTTAATTAGCAGCAAACTGTTATATGGAGGTCTACTTTGTATAGCAAAGTGAACAAACTTTATTTTGTAGCAACTCATATAGCACTCTAAATACATTAGCTGGTTTTGTAAATATGTTATGCAGTAGATATTGTTGTATCTTATAACTGTCTAAGTTTAACTGCAAATAAAAAACTAAACTTGCCTGCAGCAAGTCAAATACGCTGCTAATCTCTTGACAACTTTTCTAGTCGCTCATTTATCTTCCACGCCATCTTTATTACTTTACTGTTGCCTCCTTTTACCCAATGCAACCCATGAAGAACCTTCAAATTTTACGATCTTCTTTCACTTCTACTATCGTACACATACTACAAGTCCATTTACACTTCAACTCTTGTAACTCTACTACACTTATGTCCACTACACTGCAGCAACCTATTCTAGTAACTTATATGGTGAATCATAGTACTATTAGTCTTGGCTTTCATAAATAGGGTATTATCTCAATATCTTAAAAAATTTAAGTATTGAATGTTTGGTGTGTAACGAACACCAACTGGTAATAAATGAGCTCATACTGTTTTAAAACCTGTAGTAACTTGACGGACCGGTGTCACAACTTGCAAGTGGTCAGACCACTTAGCATATATCAAGGCAACGTGACTCAATTTTGATTCCAGATTGGCATAGCACTGGTTTTCACAAGTGGAAAAGGTAGCGTACGTCATTTCCCGTGGGTTTCCTTCATATTTATCATTCCGTTGCTTCTCTAACGTAGTCTCTAATGACTTTGCGGTTGACCAGACGTACAGCCCACTTACCTTGCCTTCTCTATAGTAGGGTCATATTCCATGTCATCCTTGAGGGCACACAGATACCAACTAACATCCAGCCAGAATTCTGCACTCTCAGTAATATACCCTGTCTTCAGGTTTACGACACTTCTAGTTAATAGAGTTAACATTTCATACTTTTGTGGATTGTAATGCAAGTTATGATTCTCAATGTATTAAAATAACATTGATTTTGAGCCAACAAATCTACAGGTTTGATAGCGGTACCTTTGTTAAATTCTTCTATCAATCTAATTTTACAACTAAAATTATTCAAATTTACACCAGCTGTAAATTTAATGATCAGTCATTAAAACTGCCTACAAACACCATTTTGCACCCAGAAATCAAAATTTTTCCCAGAGAATAGGCCCAAGACCCACCCCCCTTTAAATTGCGGGTCACTGAACCTTTACCAAATGATCCACAGATTCATTGACTTATGTATTGAGTGGCAAGCCGCCATTGGGTTAAAAAGAATACGATAAAGACACGCTCCACACAAGGTAGAGTAAGTGACATGTTTATAGTAAAGGCTAGCTACAATCTCCCTCAATGGGAGACAACAATAACTGCATAACTGCACTCACCTGACAGCCTTACTCTCAAATGCACTACTATCAAGTCCTAGACTGAATTGCTCCCCTACTTTCTAAATTACATGTTAATTTATAACTACTTTATTGTCAAAGTGGTAAGAAATAACAACAATTTTTATCAGGTTCGCTCCATGTCGAGCACCTGCTTGCGCCCGTCCTCCAGCAGCCGTACAATTTTCTGTCCCCAAACCTGACCCACTGGCTGCCCAACTTAAACTATCTTTTTCAAACATTAAGTACAGTAAAAACTCGTTGCATCATTCTTGTTTCCAAAGTTTTCCCGTATCTATAGTTTACTTTTGTTGGTCCCGGAAATTTTCTTATTAAAACAATGTTTAAGAAGTCTACATCAAATGTTTTCGTAAATATAATTTTTCCCGCATCCATAGCTCTAAATATCTTGTCCCACAGCCTAAAATTTATGCGTATTAATCGTTTTTAAAAATAATTTCAAAATACAATATAAAATTTAAAACGAACAGTTCTAGCGAACTGTAAATAATAATCATGATTGCCCATAAAGTAAACATGCCAATATTTACGTTAACGTTATTTACGTTTTCCCGGGATTTGTGGTTTTTTCTTCAGGTCCCCTTTTTGTTTGCCATTTGGTGCAATGTTAAATTTTCCTGCATATCACATCATCAAAATGTAATTTTTCCCGCTGTTTAGGTTTTTCACCATCGGAAGACAATATAAACGCGAGATGTCAGCGTCACAGATAATGGAGGAAGAAAGGGCATCTAATTTTGTTTTGTGATAGAACAGAGAAGAAACATCACAGCAAAGTTGGTGATCACGTGCAATGCCGTAGGAGAATGACTGTGATCACTTCAAATGCTCGCGCTCAGAGCACAATACATTCATGAATGCGGCAAGAGAATTGCTGCTGCTAGTGATAATGATTGTCTCGAATGTTATCGATTGCTGTATTCACATTGGAAACATTGATCTCAACGTGCCTTTGTTTTTTTTTTAGCGCAATTAACTGTGACTTCCAACCAAAAATTTGTGAAATGTGTTTGCAAATGTTTTATTGTAAACAGACGGGTTTTAAAATAATTTATATTTTAGTGCAGCATATTTAGATTATTAAATAATGGTAATTTCACGGATACACTCATAAATATAGAGCACTTAAATTAAAAATAGTTTTAAAAATAATGATACGAATGTGACTAATTTCCTGTTCTCTTTTTTTTTTTTTTTTTTGTTTTCTGCCATTTACATTAGCATAATAATTAATAAAGATTTTTCTAATCTTTTGTCTTAGCTCAACACAAAATACAACATCAGATTTCGAGGTTAGGTAAAAAAATAGATGAAAGTCCACATGCATCAAATTTTTCTTCTGGTCCCTTGAAAAACTATCCATAGAGTTTCTACTGTAGTGTAATATAATAATTCACTGTCCATTAAAACAACGCGTGAGCTTGGTTAGCAATCTTGCAGTTCATGCTCTTACTCTGATAAAACTGACACACGAAATCACGAGTGGCAACTGCTGCTGAGACATAGGTTTATCAATTGTATGCCTCCAGGCCAACCAATGCACTAGGTCGACTAAAGGAAACAGGTGAGAAACTAGACAGGAAGGAAGAACCAGATGGGAGAGAAAATTTGGCACTCCTGAATTCCCCTCAGGAGCACAAAATGACAAAGAAGAATAGTGAGGGGGAGGAGAGGAGGGAGGGATCCACTGGCACAAAACACAGCTGGCAGGGTTAACACTGGCGCACCTGAATGGTATTATGCTTAGCGTAGCAAACAGTAATGCAAACAAGAGACAAACTGTCGCAGTGTGCACCACTTGTGTCTGATCGTACACATTTTACACACAACAGACCTGCGGCCCAGCTGTGACATACTCACCTTCTTACCACCGTTTGCCAGCCGGTCTTTGAGGAACAGAATTTTATAACATTCAGTCATCTATGTACCTTGGCAGAAAAACAATTAGCTCAAATCACTTAAGAAAAAAGTTAAACAAAAAAGGATAAAAAATTTATAAACTTTGTTAGAATACAGTTTGTGACATTACCTTGCACATACATTGTTGAGGGACTCCACAACAAACTAACCCTCAAAAGAAATAGAAAGAGGAGAGGAAAGGAACCCAGAATAATCAAAAAGTTTAAACGTCTGTGTCTTTATCGGTTTACAACTATAATATTTCAGCCTTCCAATTGATTCGTTACTTGCTGATGCTTGTATTTTTTTTTTTTTTTTTTTTTTTTTCAAAAACTTACGAAAGACAGAATAACAAAGAAAATAAATGTTTACCTTTTAATTTGCTGTGGTGATCTACTGGTGACATCACGAGGCTCAAGAGGTTCAGCTGGTGGCATCAATAATTTGAAGACCATCATACACGCTCTCCAGCTTGAGCTTTGAATCAGCACGAATAACACCAGCTGCCAGACTGCGAGTTGAGCAGCCCCGGCACTGACTGATGTCACTGTGACAATTTGGACAAAAGTGGGCATTTCTTAAACAATACAAAAACAGTACACAACACTCAAGTTTTGCATGATTGATTTCTATTATCTTTCTCTTTCATGGTGGCTAAAAACTGTTGGGAAAATAATTCCCCGACTTCTCCCACACAATTAAAAAATTTTCCGACCAAATGACAATTATTTTAACCTAAATTTCTATACTTTTCAAAATAAATAATTTTTTTTTTCATCCAGTTCGTGCACTTTGTATATAGCACTAGTTAAATGTACTACAAAGAACATTTGCAAATTATTCTTTTCAAATTCTTGCAAACTTCCAGTTATCAAAAATTATCTGTGTAACTCTCACTCACTTCTTGGTAGTGTGGCAAAATTACAGTGTTTGTATGTCTGTTCTCTGTGATTTTCACCAACCCATATCACAGTAGAAGTGAAAACATCAAATACCCTTAAAGAACACCTAACAAAACTTTAGCAAAGTTATTAAAGAATTTTCTAACTACGTCAGCTATTTAGGCATCTGGTAAATAGCGAACCTCCCTTGAGATTCTAACTAAACTTAGAAATTCAGGTTTCACTCCATGACCTACAAACACCTAATATATTACATATATCGTTACCTAACATTTTTCCTTATTTCACCTGACATTTTACTTCAATTACTCAAAGAAACCATTGAAAGTCCTCAATAAAAATACAAACTCGATAAAAATAGAAAACAAAGTCTAGGAAAATATCCTATCAGAGTTACCTACAAAGTGAAATTCTCAAATTTTCGAATTAACTATGTACATTTCTTCTTTCCATCACCAAACACAATTTTTTTACTAGGACTTTCGTAGTTCCTAGTTGATAGAAAATCAATAGCTTTGAACAGTTGACAGTTTCTCCTCCTCAACTGTCCAATATACAGTGGTGAGGACATTATGATCGTCCCAAATGGTAGCTTGCCCCTACCATGTTGATGCAAACTCCTCACAAAATCTGCAGACGTAGAGCTACTTGGATTAGTAGACATATTCCCTTTAGGTGTACTCTTCTACACACTAACACTGTAACACTTACATAGAACACATAACACAAATGCAACTGTTAATCCTACTATGAACATAGTACTGCTTACTTCTGTAGCTAAAACAGTTGAAAGCATGTGCTTAAAGTAATGCTCTTAAGCCTATGAGGAAAGGGTTCCTCCAAATCATTACAAACAAAGTACCTATCACAACTACTAATGCAACACACTGCAAATTCCTATAGGCCTACTGTACATATATTGACTAGGTATGGATTGTTTTACCAATCTGACTGTGCGATGCTTTGACCTGAATGTGTCTAGGGTAACATTTATATGAGGAATGTTTTTTGTCCTCTTTCAAGCAGTCCTTAAAGGATGGTGTGACGGGGTCTTGACTACCTACCGGGAAATTATTTAAGTTTTTGACGAGCAATTGTGTTGTTGTTAATTAAAGTAGGCGGGTTTTATATTTTTCTACACATAATATGACTGTCATAACACATTTAGACACATACATAAAATAGCACAGTTATTAAATAAGCCCAAAAAAAAATTTTAAAGTTAGCATTTGTAAGTATTTGCAGAGGCACGGCGTTTTAACGACCACGCACGTAAAAATAAAGTGACGTAGTTGATCTTACTCTTAAATGAAACTGTGTAAGTAGTACTTTTGAATGGTGCCTAGGAAAACTATCTGTTTGTAAAAGAAATATTTTAAATTATTATTTACATTTGTAGATGAGAATTTTTTATCACAAAATCTAATCTTTCTAATGATAAAACACAGTCTAAATTAATTCAGAACACGTTAAAGTCGGCGTAACCTTGTCAAGTCATGTTCTGTCTTTAATTCTACGTATTGATATTTGTTACATACAGAGTAGTACCGACGTAGTCATTAAAACGCTGGAGGCGTGCAATGAAATCAGCGGTCTCTAGTTCT
>PNEQ01038936.1:7699-27231 GCA_003012365.1 Medauroidea extradentata | reverse complement strand
CTGTTTCCCCCAGCCTTTTGCATTCTGTAGCTTCTCCATCGTAGGCACTCCGGTTTCCCCCAGCCTTTTGCATTCTGTATCTTCTCCACCGTAGGGACTCCGTTTCATTTCATTCTTCAGGTTTCAGGAGACGCCTTCCAGCACCCAGACTGAATTCTGCCTGTGCAGTCGGGTACCCTCGCTATACGTTACCAATTATTATTTTGTTGCTAGCGAATGTTTATTCTCTTCAAAGACTCTCAAATTCCTGGAACTTGCGAACTGCCACCCTTTAATAGGGCGTGGTACATAAATCAACGCAAAAAGCATTAATCTACGACTGTAGGTTTCTTGAAGTTAATTTGAAAAAGTTAAACAATAGAAATTCTAGACAATAGTTTTAGTTAATGTTTTAAACAAAATTGTTTCCAGTGTTACAAACTTCTGAGGCACAATCTCTGACGCCGGAACGTCGTGTATTTAACAGCGGCGCAAGAGATCACGCGTAACGAATTAGTAATTCTGGGGTAAATATTTAGTCATAAAGTTGGCAAACACCACTATCTAGGATTGTCATTGAATATTTCATCCATATTGGCTTCGAAAAAAGCATATAAAACAATTGGTATTTTCATCGTTTATTTATCTACCACACACTCTTCAGGAGCGTTCCTACATAAATGAGACCACAGTCAGGTACCGATGGACGTATAGGTGGTTCACTTTAAAGTGAGCACTTCGCAACACTTATAACAATAAAATATTATTGTTTTTGTTGAAGCTACAGATGTTAAGTTTCGAGAGTTGTGAAATTTTTACACTAGTTTTTCGTTACAGGGATGTTTTCGTACTAAAAATAAGGGTGGTGGCATAATGGCTCACATTGTAAGCAATGCTCAGTTTATCCTGAACTTTGAGTGACAGCTGGGCGTGTTCTCGTCTAAGAAGTCACCTTGAGGGGTGGAAGCCAAAGTAGACATTGGCAGGAAGGGAGTATATGTGAGTGAAGAAGACAAAAACGGGACAGAAAATAAGAAAACACGCTTTGCTTTAAGTCTGTTTTCTCACAAAAAATGAGTTACTAAAGGGTTGTAATACAGATGTGTATTCACAATGGACGTATCTAGGTTATTATAATTAAATGATTCTTTTAATATAATCATATATATTACAAATAAATGGTGCTGTATGACCATCTTCTCTGAAATCCCAAAATTTTTATAATCGTTTTAATATTCCTGTATCAAAACTTCCGACTCTAGTAAACGAGATACGGCTTTCGTCTTTGCTTAAAAAAGTTTTGGTGTCGTATGTGTATTATTCTTTGAGAAATGGTGCTAAGTTATTAACTAGGGACGCGTTTGGCGCTTATGAACTGCGGCGCGATAAGAGCCGGAATAGTGTTCACGACGAGAAGCATATCGCCTCTATTCACAGCGGGCTAAACTGTTGTGCAAGATTTTTAGTTGTATTTTTCCTCCTAAGGGGACTTTAAGTGGTGACGCCATTTTTTTTTCCGTTAGTACGAAGTCAAGGCAAACGCATGCATCTCGTTTTAAACCATACGCATTCACATGGTGTTTTCGGAGTTACAGCTCACTAAAGAAAGTTTTTTTTTAGCGATTTTGAGAAGCTTAAAATTAAATTTATAACAATCGTGCTGAATTTTACAAATTATAGACGGGTGGTTTAAAGTGTGTGTCATTTTCGGAAATAAGTGTAATATATAAGTTAGGCGGTTAAGAGTGCGTGGCAGATAAATAAACGCTGAAAACTACAATTGATTTCTACGCTTTTTTCGAAGCCAAAATGAATAAAATACTCAATTACAATCCTATATAGTAATGGTATTTGCCAACTGTATGAGTAAATATTTATCCATAATTACTAATTCGTTACGCGTGATATCTTGCGCCGCAGTTAAATGCACGAGGTTCCGGCGTCAGAGATTGTGCCTCAGAAGTTCGTTAACACTGGAAACAATTTTGTTTAAAACGTTGGCTAAAACTATTTTCTAGGATTGTTATTGAATAATTTTCGCAAATTGGCTCCAAGAAGCCTACAGTTATGTATTAATGCTTTTAGCGTTGAATTATGTACCACGTCTTCTTAAGGGTAAAAAAGTAATGTGATATGCTACAACACCGTTCATGCGCCAGGCGTGGACTTCTCTTAGATGACAGTTGCTCGGGTTGACGCTCCGCGACAGTGACGAAAATTACACACAGAAACGTTTAGTGGCGCGCGTAAATAATCCCCGACATCCTGTACGTGTTATCTCGGTGCTGGTGAAGGTGCGCGGAGGGATGTAGGGTAAGTGAAGGATGGAGGGGGAGGGGGTGTGATAAACGTGGTGCATGTAGCGAGCCACACAGAGGGACGATTGATGGTCGAGAGCAAACACATGGGAGACAGGATGTCAGGCGTTATGTATGTCCGCGCGTGGGAGCATTGAACGTCAATACGCCCTGGAGGGAGGCGGGAGGGGTGGTGTCTGTCGCTGAAGAGAGGAGCGTGTGAGAAATGGGGCTCCTGGGTGTCAACCATCGCTGCAGCACAGCGCGATCCTCGGGTCCTTTGTTACTTCATCTCGTACCACCCCCGAGTCCTCCTAAGTAGCACTTATTCCGGGAGTAGAACGCGGCTTGTAGCAACCCTTTCCCCCTGAACTTACCGCTGTGGAAGCCACGATTACGGAATCCACGACGAGAAAGTGCCGCAGCTCAGGTGCGCTTCTCACCCGAGTTAGCAGTAAGACTCCGTGAGCTGACGGATTCGCTGATATTACCCAGCTCGTCTTACCGGAGTTGGCATGCGCTCTTCACACGTTAAGGGACTTCCTAGACAGGCTGCGTTTGTGTGTGTGAGGCAGGAGCGGTGAGAGTGTTATTGACCGACATATGTGATTGCATTATCGCCTCTCCACAGAAGCCACTATTATCCTCTTTCCTATGAGACTTCAAGCTGTGGCCACATTATTTTATTCAAGGGCAAAGTAGTTCAATGTTTAACGCTTGTTTCTATAGTTGGGTTTTTAGAATCCTGTTGTTATTTTTCCAGGTACGACAGCCTGGAAAAGCCGTTTTTGGCCATTTTAAGGAGTCCTAAATGGTTGTTTCTAATAAACATGACGAATTTTCGAAACTATAGACATAGTTTGAAGCGTGCGTTCTTTTCGTAGATTTACAAATATAATTTGTGTTAAACCATTTCGTCAAAAATAAAATGATAGTAACTCGCTGCAACGCACTTGAAGTGCAGGTGGGAGGCCTCTTAAGAAGCTACACAGGATGCTCCGCAGTTCCACAGACATGCCTCGTCGGCGTGGTCCTCAGAACATTTGGGATTAAAACATCATTGACAAAATGGGCGCGATCTCATAACCTCTTCCCGTTGAAATTCTTCGTGCGGGGATACCAGAAGAGTCGGGTTTACGGGGAACCTCGACCAGACACAGTTGCATCAGGCGATCACCAAAGCCGCCGATCAGTTACACACAGAGATACCTCGCATGCAGTGGCAACGCTTCATCATGCAACGTGTCGCGATCTGCATACACGTGGACGGTGCACACTTTGAGCAGCTTGTGTGAGCCACTATACATTCCTGTAGTCACATATTTTTATAAAGTTTCTTCATACGACTTCGTGTGTTTTCTGTCACGCGAGCCCTTGTAACTCGCCAAAGAAGCTACGTAGACAATTTTTATGTTATGTTTTTTATTTCCAATGTCCTGATGATAACGCGCCCGAACTGCGGAACATTCTGAAGGATACAAAACCCCAATGTGGGGTACATAAGCACCAGTGAGGCATATTACACCAAGAATGTAATAGTCTCAAATCCATTGACAACCCGTTACTAAGTGACGAAGTGCAGGATACTGAAATCCGTCATTTGAGAACACCTCGTGTCACTTTCAAGAAAGAGCTTTTAAATAATGTAATAGTGAAAATGTATGTTTTGTAAACCTTCTAAATAAGGTATTGTAACTTTAAAAAATTGTGTATATGTTACATCTATGTTTCGCGCTCTGAAGAATAAATACGCATAAGTCAATGTTGCATAAAGTGTGACATGTGGTGTTTCTTCAAATGACTGATTCTATTAGTCTACATTCAGTGTACTACTCCCCTATTTGCCAGCTGTCGTCATATAGTGTACTGTGCCCTGTGTAACCTGGCTGCTACGTCGACAATTTGGCGTGCTTCTCCAAAACCCATCAATAATCGTGCTAATGTAGACTACGGCAAGTCGCCCCGTTGTCACGTGCCATGTTCGTTTAAGCAGAGTGCTGTGTTCAGTGATATTAACAGACCTACATATAGGCTTAATAAGAAAAACTAGGTTGCATGCCGGCCACTAGCACATTACCACAGGAGTGAATGAGTGAGTGAGAGATTTTGGTCAGCGCTTAAGAGGAGTTCCTTCGCGGTGTCAAATTTCCACCTTTAACGCTTGGGAACAGCGTACAGAGTCAGTGTCCTACGCGTGACGAGAAGCATATCGCCTCTATTCGCAGCGAGCCAAACTAGCGTGCAAGGCTTCCGCTGTAGTATTTTTACTATTGGACTCTAAGCGGTGGCCCCAATATTTTATTTTTGAATAGTATGAAGTAAAGACCAACGCATGCCTCTCGTTTTGCACTTTACGAATTCCGGTAATATTTTCTGACTTACAACAGCCTAAAAAAAAAAAAAAAAAAACAGTTTTTAGCCATTTTGAGAAGCCCTTTTATCATGTTTCTAACAAGCGTGCTGAATTTTTGAAAAAATAGAAGCATGGTTTCAAGTGTGTGTTCTTTTCGTAGGTAAACATAATGTGAATAAGTTAAGCGGTTTCGCGTAGAAAAGCATACGCGTGACACGCTGCAACGCCGTCCATGCGCCAGTCGAGGACTCCTCTTAAGAGGAGACTGACTTTTTGAAATGAAAATTTAAAAATTTCTATATTTTTTTTAAAATACAAAACTATATATTTTATTGTTTTATATGTGTCAAATCACAGCCTACAATATTTTTATACAGTGTGAAATTTTTCGGTTTGGTATGTCGGCTGGTTTTAGTGGCATGCATAATTCCGTAAAGTGCAAATTTTGACGTTTACGACTCATTATACAAAAACTATAAGAGATATAAAAATTTACTAAGAGGATGATTAAGTCACAATTTATGTCTAAAATAAGAAAAATATATCTGGTACAAATATAAAAATAATAAAAGGCGTTGAAAACTGCGGTGAGCCACCCCCTTAAACTTGAATATTACTTTATAAAATTATGGGGTTACCACTAAATGTCTCACATAAGCTTGTCGGCGAGAAGACTAGACGCCAGTTCAATGACCTAGAGGCTATGGTGAGGCATGATGTGCATGCTGTGTCGTCCTAACAGCTTCCGTTTTTCCAACATACCGCAGGAAGTTCGATTTCTAAAACGTTCAGCACAGAAGACGTGCTCAAAAATACTGAAAGGAACGGACGACGATGAAGAATCTTGGTATCTGATATTCGAGAGCAGTTTAACTTGGTTAATGAAGTTCTCCGGGCCACGAACACGCCACATGAGTATCTCATTACAGGATCCTCACTCGCTTCTATCACGAGACTACGTTCACCCAGGCTGCCGCCTTAAGAGGGCGTGATACATATTTCAACGCTAAAAGCATTAATCTATAATTGTAGGTTTCCTGAATCCAATATGCAAAAACCAAACAATAGCAATCCTAGACAATAGTTTTAGCCAACGTTTTAAACAAAATTGTTTCCAGTGTTGAGAATGTCTGAGGCACAATCTCTGACGCCGGAACCTCGTGCATTTAACTGCGGCGCAAGAGATCACGCGTAACGAATTAGTAATTCTGGATAAGTATTTACTCATAAAGTTGGCAAATACCATTATCTAGGATTGTCATTGAGTGTTTTATCCATATTGGCTTTGAAAAAATCGTAGAAATCAATTGATGTTTTCAGCGTTTATTTATTCCTACGCACTCTTAATATAGTGCCTTGAAAATGGTTATGCGTGTTAAAATGATAGAAAAGCATCAAAGTTTAGAAACGTAATTTCCACTTTATATAGACAACCACAGTAGGTTTTTTTATTACTTCCAACTTGTTAAATATTTTTTTTTTCTGTCTGCAGTGCGATTTTGAGATCGTACTTCCAATTAACAACTTGTTACAATACTTTGGATATTTTTAAAAGCAGTTTTGATGTTATATTTATTCAGTCATTATAAATTATGAACGATTAAGGGCGCCGCCTACCCGCGCTTGAGAGTCCCTAAAGCGACGGAGCAGTAAGGTCGACCTTGAAGCGCGCATCAAATGCCGCGTCGCCTCAACGAGCCAAGCGCTGAACTAGCGTGCAAGCTTCCCACCGAACGGTTTTTACTATGGGACACTAAGCGGTGACCATTTAATTTTACTGGTGGAAAGTCTGCAACTAAGTTTAGCTAAGGTTGCAGTCTGAGTTTCACACACATCCGGTTAGTACATTTTGAAGTACGGAAGTCTGAAAAGGCCGTTTTTAGCCATGTTGGAGTGCTTAGAAACAGTGTTTTAAATGAGCGCGGTCTACCGCAATTTTCATCATCATTATTTTATTTTGTATTTGTACCAGATATTTTTTTCTTATTTTAACACAAAATGTGACTAAATTTGGCTCTTATGAAATATTTTTAACTCTCATAGTTTTCGCGTAATGGCTTGTTAAATTTATATTTTGCATGTTTCCATTTTAACGACTACACTAAAACCAGCTGATAAACCAAACTCAAAAATATCACAGTGGATAAAGACATTGCAGGTTATAATGACATGCTCATAAAATTAAAGAATAGAAACTATTTGAATTTTGAAAAAAATTATTGAACTTTTTAAATTTTTATTTTCAGTTTCAGCATTTTTTTAATTCAGATAATTTTTATTTTTTTAATTTTATGAGCATCTCATTGTAGCCTGCAATGTCTTTATCCACTGTGATTTTTTTTTTTTGAGTTTGCTATATCAGTTGGTTTTAGTGTAGTCGTTAAAACGGGAACATGCAAAATATGACTTTAGCAAGCCATTACGCGAAAACTATGAAAGATAAAAAAATTTCAGAAGAGCCAAATTTAGTCACATTTTGTGTCTAAAGTAAGAAAAAAATATTTGGTACAAATAAAAAATAAAAAAGTGGTGATGAAAATTGTGGTAGACCCGCCCTTAACAATGAGGTTCCGATCTTGTCTGAAGTTGTTTTCTATTCGTACGTTGGCACAATGGGCGCACGTGGAACATTTACGTAGAAAAAAACTGTTTACTAACACACTACAACCAATTTGAATCGTGGGGTAGGCGGCCGCCTTAAGGCCTGGCTCTTTAGTTTTACAGTGGATTCGAAAATATTTTTGACGCAAATTAATACATATATCAAAAATTAATTCTGGCAGTTTTAACACTTGTATATCATCGTTTATATCTTGATTTTCCTGTTGCAATACACCAAACGGATTTTTAGATTTTTGCCCCTGAAATATCACATATTTTGTTGTCAAATAATGTACACTGAAGCAAAATAATTTTTTTTCCAAGCAAACGGTAAATTAGTTTAAAATACGCTCTGGCAAAATTATGCATCTTATGACTGAACACAGTCGTAAATTTTTTCAAAGAATTTGTTTGAAAAATATTTGAGTTATTCGATAATTGTTTGAAATAAATGAACGATCTTTAGATTAAACAACATTAATAAAAAAAACAGCAGCACACTATGTTACAATAGTAATTTTCATTTTGTGATTTCGTTTCCGGCGCTGATATATCTCTGTTTTTTGCGTATACTTATTGTATGGCTTCGATATCTACTTGCTATAGTAAGTATTTTCCAACGTGTCTGGGAAGAAACTTGTACAAATGACCAGAATTCTTTTAACGCTTCTGTGAGTTTGACATATCTTAATGAAGCAATAAAATTTCGTCAGCGTTCATCAGAGCGGTGTTACGGCTGCGACGCGCCTCCGTGCTGCACTCTCTTTACGTGTCTTTCTAATTGCTAATGGGTGCTGTTATTGCAAGAGAAAATAAAAGTCAGTCAGTCCGATTTTGACGGATAACAAGTCGTCACTGTCCTCTCCTGGCGTGAATTTAGCGGCCCTGTTTAAATTCCGCCCACATGACTGGTCAATCTCGCGACTCGCGAATCGGCCTAAGCGGTAACAATCCAGGTCTCTCGTCGTTCGTGACCCTAATGCGTCGTGACGCCCGACGGTAACACCCCGGTTCGAAGTCAGTTGGCTCTAAAATATATTCCTCTACTCCGCGTCGCGATGCTCGAGTCGACGCCCGGCGGTAACACCCCGGTCCGTCGTCGTCACATGTCCTGCCGACCTCTCTCTTTTCGTTCAACTCCCCCGCGTTGCTCCTGTTTGGTCCCAAAATCCCCGCCACTTGTTCTGCAAGCTTTGGTTCCCTTGGGCCAATCAGGAGCCAGCTTTTAAAAATAGCCCCGCCTCTCGAGGACAGTAAATTCTTGTCATTGCCGCATTTATTTCATTTTCACATTAATATTCTCTCATTACACTTGAAAATAATTATCCCTGAGGCTCTTAATTCCTAATGTTCCTTATATACTAGGCTACTTAATATTATAATAATTAACATTTGTGTCTTAATTTGTACAGGCGGCATTCTCCCCTCCCCGCCATAAGGCTAAGGGAGGTGCAAGTAGGGTGGGGATGGGTAGCCAGACTGCCGTCCAGAAGCTGAACCTGCTGTCTCCTCTCAACAGAGACTACATATACACATTTCAGTTTTATTTACATGTAAACAGTAACATTGACTATTGCTTTCTCATTATAGTTCCATCGGCTTCGTGACATGATGCCGAGGAAAATGAATGGTCGCATGACCTGTTAATTTTGATATTCAGAAACTATACTGATTAATTGCTATTGCTGGTAATATCTGGTATGGTAATCATTGTGCACGTCACACGGCATTAGTCGCCACATTGAATTTTAATAGTTTTCATATTTTTTCTTTATTCTATTAACTTTGCGCTGATTTGCGATTGATCTGTTTAGGGTGTTCACTTGGCATAAACACATAACTGTATTGTACGACATAGTGTTACTTTTACAGACAATATTTACGCTTGTGAAACTCTTTTAGGTCTCACAATCTTCCCATAGTGGCATGTCAAAGACCAAATTTGCAAGTTACGGGAACATGCTAATAACAAAAACCAACTGACTTACGCGAATTAAATAATTTACACTGAAATTAAATAGTGTAGGTCGTGTGCTAACATATTTTAAATCCCAAAACGCAATTACCTTGTACTTTAAAAAAATCTAAAAATAATGATAATATTCGTAATTTATGACAATTTTTATGAAAATACAAAGGGACTTCGTTGTGCGGTTTTGAATAGCTAAGCATATGGCCCATACTATCTAATTTCAGTGTAAGTTATGTCGTTCGATTAAGTCAGTTAGTTCTAGTTATTAGCATGTCCCCGTAACTTGCAAATTTTGACTTTGATATGCCGCTATGTGAAGACTATGAGAGCTGCAAATGTTTTACAAGTGGAAAATGTACTCACAAGTAACGTCTATAAAATTAATACTATGCCGTAGAAATATAAAGTTAGTCTATGCATTTTTGCCCACCTGAACGCCCTTAATGTGTTTTATGCCGCAATCAGATCAGTAAATTATGAATATATGAATTTTCTAGAGTGACTGTGGCGTAATTACGCGTCAACACTACAACCATGACACGTGTATAATAGCGTAACGAGAATATAATTTGCTGTATAATCGCGGATTTTTTAATATTTTCTTCTCAGATCTTACACGAACTGCTATAGAGCTGCCGCAGACTGTAAATGAGGTAAAAAGTGGGAGTACACCAAGAAAACCTTCCGTCCAATTGAGTCATACGCCATTACCCCTACATGCAAAAATCGGGACCGACCTCCCTGAGAAACAACACAACTACAAATGCTCCGTAAATAATAGATCGTTTGAAGTAAGCCGAGTTTTTTTGCGCTTTTTCTATAATTACAGGGATGCTATGTATTATGTGTAGTAAGCAGTGCCCCATCATTTATGTTTTGCTTATTAATGTCACATATATATTTACAGGGGTAATATAAATAAATAATGTGCAGTAAGCCGACATTCAAAAAATGGCCTAGCTCAGTGTGTGGTATAATTGCACGAGCAATATAAATAAATCAAAGGGTAAGCGCAGTTTTATAATATTTTTTTTTTGCTCATCAGTGTCTGATATATTTGCAGTGGAAATATGAATACATGCGTGCATTATGCTGTGATCGAGTTATTATTTCTTGCTAATTGTCTGATATAATTGTAGGGGTAATATAAATAAAATATGTGTAGTAAGTTCAGTTTTAGAATTTTATTGCTCTGTAGTGTCTGATGTAATCAAGAGTAGTATAAATAAATTATATCTAGTAAGCCGAGTTTCAGTAATTTTTTCCCGCTATTCTGTGTCTGGTATAAGTACAGAGATATTATAAATAATTTGAGTAATAAGTCGAGATTCAAAATTTTTTGCTCAGTGTCGCTTACGTATAATTGCATGGTAGCATAAATAATTCAACTGTAGTAAGGCGAGTTTAAGCAATTTTTTGCTCGTTATTGTCTCATGTAATTACAGAGGTTATGTAGGCTAAATAAACGACGTGAAACAAGTAGCAATTTTACTAGCTCTTCAGTGTGTGATATTATTACAGGGATAGGGCAATTATATAATGTGTTTTAAATCGAGTTTCAGAATTTTGCTCTTAAATGTACGATGATATTATAGGTGTAGTGTAACTTAATCGTGGACGTATATCGTAAGGCGTGGTAGATAAATAAGCGCCGAGCTCTACAGTCGAGATACATACTTTTTGAAAGACAAAATAGGAAGACTACAAAACAACAATCCTTGATAATTATATTTGCGAACTTTATTAGTAAATATTTAACCAGAATGATGAATTTGTTAAGCGTAATTTCTTGCGCCGCAATTAAATGTACGAGATTACGGCGTCAGAGACTGTTCTTCAGAGATACGTCACTGGAAAAAAAATTTTTGTTCAGAAAGTTGGCAAAAAATTTGCCTGGGATTACTGTTTTTTTTATTTTTTGGCGAATTTGTCTCTAGAAACCTACAATTTAAAACTGATGCTTTTAGCTCTGAATTATATACCATGTACTATTTTTATTTGTATTGCGTTTTTTTATAAATAGGCTACTGCGATAACGTAAACAGGTCGTGTGTGACAAACCGAGTTTTGACATTTTCCCTCTGCGTTGAATTACTGTAGGGATAACGTGTGTTGTACACTGAAAGTTCGTCTGTGCAGTGAGATCGCTGGAGGCATAATAATTGTGAGTGCGGCGCAGCAGGGACAGAGCACATATATGTATTTGGCCTGCTCGGTGGTGCGTCATCTCTGAACTGCGGGGAAGCGCCTGAATGGAACCCCGGGACCGCAGCAGTGGCGACTCTATCAACAGCGGCCCCCTTTGTCCGCTCCTCGCCTGGGGGACGATGAAGGGGCGACACAGCCGTTGTGATCAACACGGCTCTGACTGGACCGAACAAACACGTCCGTGGTCAGTTACGTGTTCTCTGCTGCCTGCCAGGGGTAATATTTCACGGCTCGGAACCCTCCAAACTCCACCATAATGCGTTGCGACCGCAGGCTACTGCATTCTAACAAACTTTCTTTACCACAACACTAAATTTGTTTGTATACGAGCCACTGCCTGCAAAGTAGCTTGACCATATAGAAACTTTTGTTTAAGGGCGCGATTCACCTCAGTTTTCGACGTTTTTTTTTATACTTGTACCAAATTTTTTTTTCTTATTTTAGACATAAATTGTGATTAAATCTTCCTCTTAGGAATTTTTTGAACCTCTTATAGTTCTTGCGTAATGAGTCGTAAACATCAAAATTTACAGTTGACTGTTTTATGCACGCCACTAAAACCAACTGACATAAACCGAAAAAATGCACAATGTATAACAATAACATACATAAAACAGAAAATAAAGTGCTTTTGTATTTAATAAAAAATGCTGAAATTTGAAATGTAAATTTAAAATTACTACAATTTTTTTAAACACAAAACTACATTTTTTTTTTATTTTTATGTGTCAAATCACAACCTACAACGTTGTTATTCACTATAAGAGGTACGATAATTTCCTAAAGAGGAAGATTTAGTCACAATTTATGACTAAAATAAGAAAAAAATATCTGGTACAAATATAAAAATAATAAAAGACGTTGAAAACTGAGGAGAACCGCCCACGTAAGGCCATGACTAGAGATGATGGTTTATCGCGGGAAAATTTGACTGTTTGCTGGGTTTCAAGGCACGTTCAGTTTATGAAACTATTACTGGCTTTCACTTGTACATAGAACTGTTATCCTATTTGACTGAGCCAATAAGAATCGTGCTATTGTAATATTTTATTCCTGTTATTGATCACCCAATCATACATGTTACAAGAAATTACAATATTTTCAAGGCTATGTTGGCACAACAAATTTTCAGCGAAATACCAAAATGTCTAGCAATGACTCATAATTTCTACTGCTTTCACAATAATTATTTTTTTTTTCTTAAACGAGAGCAGATATTGAAAAACTGTTGCACAGTTTTGTTACAAATAGATTTTAAAATGTAGTCTAATTTTTTCTAGGCAAACAATTGCATGGATTCGTCTAATTAGTTCGTTAACGATAATTCCCAATATTTGCGTAATTTGCTGAAAGAATTGTGTATTTTGAGTTGAAAAAATTAGTTAACATAGTACGCACTATTTTTAACCAAACTGTGCAACACATTTTCGATATTTGCTCTCTTTTAGGATTGAAAAAATATCTATCGTAAAAGCAGTATAAATAACCTTAAGGGTGCCGCCTACCCGTGCGTGAGAGTCTCAAAAGCGACGGAGCAGTAAGGTCGACCTTCCAGCGCGCATCAAATGCAGTGTCACCTCAACGAGTCAAGCGCTGAACTAGCGTGCAAACTTCCCGCCGAAAGGTTTTTAGTACGGGACATTAAGCGGTGACCATATAATTTTATTGGTGGAAAGTCTGCAACAGTGCAGGTCGCAACCTGAGTTTCACGTACACCCGGTTAGTACATTTTGAAGTACTGAAGTCTGAAAATGCCGTTTTTAGCCATGTCGGAGGGCTTAGAAACGGTTTGTTTTCTTTTCGTACGTTGGCACAATGTGTGTTTTCTTGAAAAGTGTATACTTTGACTGTAAGGGTAAGATTGACCGAATTAAGATATTTCTTATGGGAACATTTAAAGAAGAGATAAATACATATAGTTAAGTATTTAAACCCTTAAGTTTGACCCATTTAGATAAAGTTTGCCAATTTCTTTACCAAATCGCACCAATATTACCTCTGCAGGCAAAGTAGCCAAATTTGACGGTACAATTATACAGGTTCTATGTAATTTTTTTTTCAGTAGGGTTAGTTGTAGCTTTTTGAAGGCAAGGTTTATATAGAAATTAGTATTATTTATTTATTTATTTCGTCTTTAATTTTTTAGCGAAGGTAATGTTAAACGCCTTCTCTTACACGTAATCAAATTTCAAAGAAATATCACACGTACAGTGGAAACAATAACAATTAGTTAAAACGTAACTAGAAGCAATTAGAAAAGTACCTAAACCGGGGTTACTTTGACCATTTTCGGGGTTACTTTGACAGTTTAACATATTAGTTTTTGGGTTTTCTGGTAAATAAACAGATAACCTGAGCCGAATATTTTAAATAATTCCTTTTATCCTTATAGCTAATGCTTGAAACTTTCGTCATTAAATAACAGGGAAACCAAAATTTTGAGTTGGCAAAGTTACCCCGCTAGGTCAAAGTAACCCCGGTTTATGGTAACTAAGCATTATAAATTATTAGTGTTAAAATGAAACAAGTAGACAGTTGCGAAAAAAAAATTAAGCGAAAAGGAATATAAATCCTGGAATAGACCTGCAGCTAACAGTATACATTATCGACCAGTTATACGACAAACAAGAATGAGATAAATAATATAAATGACTTTTGCAGTAGAAGAGAAAAATAAACAAAAATTCAACTATATTTAAAAATCTGAAACAGTAACACTTAAATGAATAATAAAATAACTTAATTTAACATTGCAAATAAAATAATAACGTTTTCTCAGTACACTGTGAACAAGAATTTTCTTGGCGGCAAAGGTACTCTGCAGTGGCTCGTATTCAAACAAACTTTGTGTTGTGTCAAATAAAACGTATTTATTGATTTGGAAATTCTTCTTTTGATGTGACGTGCTCTCCTGTTGACATTTATCTTGAATGTTGTCGCACCTAAGTGTTAAGGGGTCCGCATCCCTAGAGCTGTCTGGCGCAATGGAGACTCAGGCGCGAGGCAGCAACATGTTGTTTCCCTCGTATCGCTGGAACATATGTATCAAGGTTCACTGTAGGGTCCTTAAGTTATTTCGTACCTATCTGAGTGGTAGATTTTGTGATCCTGCTGTGCGAAAAAAAAAAAAAAAAAAAAAAACAATTTTTAGTCATATTGGAGGACTCAGAAATAGCATTTCTAATGCACGTTGCGTTTTAAAAATACTCTACAATCCTTCTCTGGAATGTATTTTCTTTTCGTAGGCAGGTACGTCAAGACAATGTATAACAGTTGTCCAAATAAACTAATATTTCTAACGCACTGCAGAGCAGTTCAAAGCCAGAGAGGCGGGACCCTTAAGGTTGGCCCAAAATCTATATACATACCATCGTTCTCAGGAATCATCGTTGAAGAGATACCTGGTTTCGAGTTTGAAAAGGAACTCTTCCTGCCGCCTTGGACATATCAGATTTTCCTATATTACTGTTTCAGCGGATTTATCAACATTTTTGGCACAACGTAATATTTATAAGAGCTTAGTATATTTTCTGAAATTATTCCGACTTGAGTATCTTGTTACGGAGAACAGCTGACGAGGAAAAATACGAGGAATTACGCGAGCGACTACTGTTGTCACATACGTAGCAGGAAAATGCCGTATGGATTCGAAAGAGGCAATAAAAAGTTGAACTATTCCTTGTCAATGTGGATAACGTAACATAATCTCTCTATTTCCTGATTTATAAGAAAAATCATAAATTCAAGTTAATGAATGATCAGTCCTCTTTAGCATTTTCCTGTTCTAAAATAAAGGCAGAATCCTGTACAACTTGATAAATTGTTGGCGCGAATTTTATTACGTAACAGTTAAACTCTTGTACACAAAATGTTTTCTTCGCGAAATTTCTAGAAGAATACATTAGACATTTTTGCAGTGCGTTAAGATTACTTAATATTCAAAATGTAATTTAGACCTATACAGTAGAACCCTGTTATAACATTCCCGCATATAACATTTTCCTGCATATAACATCACTTTTCTTTGGTCCCACTATTTTTCCATAAAGCACAATGCATTAATTTCCTGCTTATAACAACTCTGGTATTTTCATTTCCTGCATGTAACATCTTTTTTTCTCAGACATTGACCATAACGAGAGTAAAATTTTTCTTAACTGAATTATTTTAGATAAAAGAACTGAGCTGTAGAGTAAAAAAATCAGTAAAAAAAAACAAAATAATGTCTGGGAATGTATCATAAGTGTACATTACAGTGATATTAAAGACTGTGATCCTAAAAATGACGATCATGAACCTACAGAAGACAAGTGGGAAAGCCTCTGTAATACACACAGTGTATGTATTCATTATGTTTCTGATAGCACAAAACAATAGCCTCATTTAATTTCATTATAGACTTATTTACTGTACATAAACTATTGAATTTTAAGTTACTTTTGTGTAATATACATTAATTGGTGCAAAAATATTGATTCCTGCTTATAACATTTTCCTGCATGTAACACTTTTTTCACAGGTCCCTTGAAAAACGTTTTAACAGGGTTCTACTGTATTTTGCAAAAAAAAAACTCCTTTTTAAAGTTATTTCTGTTGAAATATCACGTAAGAAATGTTACGCAGAACATTTATATTTAAAAGAGTTAATGTATCTTTAAAATTCTCCCATTGAAACATTAAGAGGGACTGATCGTTACTGCTTTGAATGTATCCGTTTATTCCGATTAACTTCTGCTTCAGAGGATGCATGAACATTTTCGGCACGACAGATCTTAGACAAAAACTTAATTGAGTTCCTGAAATTGTTGCACCTTCAATACCTTCAATATTTAGTATCGAGAAGCAGTTGCCAATAAAAAAGTGATATACTTACGGGAGCGGCTACAGTGGTTACAAAAGTAACAGAAATCATGCCGTATGGATTTCAAATAGTGAACTATCCTGTCCACGTGAAAGACATAAAACAATTTATTTACTCATTGATTTATAAGAATAACCGTACATCCAAGCAGAAAAGAACCAATCTTCCTTAGCACTCTCCGGTATGAGATAAATAAAGATAGGATCATGTGTCTCAATGTCTTAAAAATTCACTCTTTTTTTTTTTTTTACGAAACTCAGGAATCCGCCCTCAACGCACATGTCTGCAAAAAAAAATATTTGATAGTAGAATCATAAAGTATTTTTAAAATATCACACACATGAGAAAAAAAATATTCTAGCCCTTTGGTATAGGTGAAAGCGTTCTTTTTTACACTGCTATATTATATCTCAAATTCTGCTACTCACATAGATATAAAACTAACCGAGAGTTATGCATTCATTTTTCTGTCAGTAAAATGATAAAGCTACGGCCGTTACAAGATTTTTCGAAAACTTCTCAGCGTGCATGAGTGAAGTCTGCTTAGGAATAGTATTAAAAGAACATTACACGTGTGTATACCAAGTTTCGATTTATCACTTCTCTTTAAGGCCTCGCTCTTTAGTTTTTCAGTGGTTTCGAAAATATATATATTTTTTAACGCAAATCATTACATAAATCAAAAATTCAGTCTTACAGTTTTAACACGTACAAAAATTACAGAAATCACGCCGAATGTATTTCAAAAAGTAAATGAAACGATCCTGTCAGCGTGAAAGGTGTAAAACAATTTTTTCACATGTTTAATATTATATTTATATTTAATAAAAAATGCCGAATTTTAGAACGAAAATTTAAAAATTTCAATATTTAAAAAAAAAAATTCAAAAAAATATAATTTTTATTTTTCTATGTGTCAAATCACAGCCTACAACATTGTTATACACTGCGATTTTTTTCGATTTGACATGTCAGTTGGTTTCAGTGGCGTGCATAAAACCGTAACGTGCAAATTTTGACGTTTACGACTCATTACGCAAAAACTATGAGAGATGCACAAATTTCCTAAGAGGATGATTTAATCACAATTTACGTATAAAATAAGAAAAAATATAAGACTTTGAAAACTGAGGTGAACCACCCCCATAAAGCAAACGTTTCAGCGTCCGAAACTGGCGAACATGCATGTTTTAGAGTTCTTTTTTGTGTATGGAAATATTGACGCAGAATCTTCCAAAAGACACATTCATGTACAATATCTACACCTTCATCTTTAATGTTATGTCACAAACGGATAGTGTCTCAACTGACTGTCTCATAGAGGCGAGTTGTCAGCAAGAAGACTGCACGCCATTTCAGTGACAAGCGCCTAAAGGTTAAGGTGAGTCATGATGCGTGTGCTGTCTCGTCCTTATCGCACTTACAGGCCTCTAACGGGCAAAATACATCGACTCTGGTAGCCACGTAAGTCCCATAATTCCAGCAGGACGGTCGAAACGTTGATCGCGTAAGATCTGTAGAGAACTAGGCGCTTGGGCGATAATCGCCCTAATGGCTACTTCGCGTCTGTACCACAAACGTGAAAACAGCTCCAGGTTGGCCCAAGTTTTTCGGAATGCAGTGTTGCCAGCTTAGTTGTTTACTAACTAAATTTGATGGTTTTGAATGAATGTGTAGTCGGTAACAATAAGCATCCAGTTTAAGTGGCAGCTGAGAAATCTGAAAGCTGTTGATGGATTTAAATGTGTTGATATTTTATTTACAGGGTACTGACACTATTGTGTATGTCAGTGCTGATTTTTACTGTCTTCTAGTCATTACTTTTAGGTTAGACAGTTTGCTAGGTAAACTGTATTTTAAACAATTATACTGTTTGTCAGGGAATTATTATTCTAGTTATTTAGAACATACTTTAGTTGCTTTTCACCAAGTTTTTGTTGCGAATTTTTTATTTTGGCAACATTGTCAATTAGGGCTGCTATGAACGACACAGTCTTCTAGAGACTTTAGTCGGCTCTGACACACTTCTGACGCAATACCACGTGGTTGTCTTTCGACCAAATGTGGCATTCTAGCAATATGAAGATAACATTATTATTGATTTAGTTGCTTCGTTAACCATTTAAGTTTATAATACTTCTTGAAAAATAAAACTTGCGTTTCATATCGTAGGAACTGTTCACGCATACGTTTTAGTGTCGTTTTGCAGATTTTGCTTGTATTTTAAAAATTACTGTTTTCATGATAGTTTGATCCATTTTGCCACAGAAATCAATTACGTAGTCTAACTTTGTAGAGGTTGATTTTTATTTTTATAATGTTAATTAGTGAACTTTATCCTGCAATGTTGATAAGTAACATCAGCAAAAATGAGATTTTTGTATTTCCCAGATAATGGCTAGTAAAATTATTCCTTTTAATTTTTATTAATCTTGAATGATTCAAAACACGTCTTTGCGTTAGTTGTAATGTGTGTAAGCTCAAGTGATATGATCAAAATATGTAGATTATATTTTAACTTCAGTTTTTTTATTGTATTTTTATAAAATAATTTGAAACGTAACTTCAATACATTTGTGATACTATGAATGATTATTTTAAGAGTTAAAAGAAAAGCTTGGAAATGCGTAAATACAACAATATTTAAGTATACTTACAAAACATTTCTGCTTATTTACATACAAGTTTTTTGTATAATTACAGCCATTTTTTTTTATTTCCGTACTGTCATTACATTTTTTGAAGTCTTCTGTTTCCCAGGTTATTTTTTGTAAATATACCGAGTTATATTATTTTTAAATATGACGGTCGACGCAGTAGACTATTTCAGATGTAATACTGTGCTCAGTTATATTTAATTTATTCATTTTGGTAGATATTTTAAACATATATTATTACCATTTCAAAGAGACGTATTCTCTACGTAGCACCTAAATGTACAAATTATTTTTACGGTGTAGGTAATGCTTAGAAATTTTAGCGTTACGAACACTTTTTTCCGCTATTATGGAGAGTAATAATAGGCGTATAGTATTAACTTGCGCGATCTCTCTCACTCTCTATCTATTTTACATGACACGAAGTATATTTTCAATTTTACTTACTGTCGCTGTAAACTTATGCGGTATTTATTATGTCTGTATGTTTGAAATATATTTGGAAATTTATTTATGCAATATCTTGGATTTGTGCATGCAGGAATCGTACCGGACGATGCCGTTGGTCGGCTGGTTTTCTCGAGGATCTCTTCTTCCCCCCCCC